>ML787246.1:0-25478 GCA_009831015.1 Picea engelmannii
TATCAATATAGCATAGAAAAACCTCAAAAAAAGTACTCAACGCCTTGAAAAAGAGATAATTTCAGATAATAAGCCTCTTTGAGGGGGCAACCTCCTTTTACCCCACTTAAATGTTCAAGTACAAGATGATTCAAAATGAAAATATCTCCTTCATATATATAGGAGACTAGGAGGTATTATTACAACTAATGGCCTAAAGCTGACATAAATAAAATAACATTACCAATATAATATGCCCCAATTAAGGGGTAATGAGCCAATATTAGGGCTTAACACCAGCCTACCATTTACTCTTTTTTAAATTCGATTGTTGGGTGTCCTTGGGCATTTTCTAGCTGCCACATGGCATCCCATGACTAGGCCATGTGGCGGTCATTCATTGGCCCACATCACCTCATTGCACAAGTAGCCATGTCAACCTACCACGACACCTACCGGGTGGTTGTACAGTCTGCCACATGGATGTATGGATTTCTATGTGGCACCTTCCCATTGGTCCACGGATTTGACCAAAAAAGTCCAAAAATCAGTGACACGTGGCAACCTCGGGTGCTTCCACGTCACCATGATAACGTCATGTTGACATCATCATGGCACATGTCACCCTCTGTATGTTCCAGGTACATTGTACAGATGATGACATCATTTGTACTGATGTTGATGTCAGCAGTACGGATGTTGACTCATCCCTGCTGATTGGGCTAGGTTGACCAAAACTTTGACCGTGAATATCTTTTGATATGTAACTTCATTTGATGAGTCATTTACACCGTTGGAAATCTTGTGACGTTCTCTTCGCGATGATGCCAATTTCACTGAGTTTTGAGGAATTTGAATTTTTTTCCCTTTCTCTGTCTACTAAGGCTATTCTAAGCTTCCTAGATTTCTTCTGCGAATTTTGAGTTATCCTTAGTCTTCTCTGGATCCTTTTTTTATCAACCAAATACTAACATTACTCATAATGATGTAAAGCAACAACCATACAGGTTGATTGTGGAATCCAATCCTATTTCCTCCTAAGGGAGTTCATGGTAGCTAAAGCTCCTCTACGTGGAACGAAAATATGTCAAAAAATTGGCATCTAATTAAGATAAAGAACTTGTTCCTTTTAAAAATCCTAATCTCCAACCTTTTAATTGAATTTATTACTACGATTCCTTCTTTAATGATAGTGAAAAATTAAAAAGGAAAAAAAAAACTTCTTTTGTGAAAAGCAATAAATAATATACACATTAATTTGTATTTTCTTTTTTATTTATAGAGTACTTTGAATATTAAAAAAAAACTATGCTGCACGAGTTTCCAAAATGTGGGAACATTGGGAACATGAATACAATTATTTGAAATGGCTAGAAGTTTCGTGCATTGTAGGAAACATCAAGTTGGGAGTGACAATATTATATATTAAAGAACATAAAATATTTTAGAATACAATGTATCCACTTAATGATACATTTTAAATTTTATTTCAATCAAATTGGAAGTTGATGTATGAGCATCTTTGGTTCTAGGAAATCCACATCACCCAAAAACATTTCAATTATGTACAAGTTCAATTAGGATGATTAAAGATGGATGTAACTACCTTGCAACTTGTGTTGTCACTCCTTGTTACAAATAATAGTGTTTCAACTCGTACCTAAATGACGAATGAAAGTGTTGTAACTCATATGCTACAAATCCACAATACAACATATATGTTGCAACTCCACACTACATGATTCTCTGCTACAACTACAAGCTACAAAAATTATACTGCAATTCCACTCCACGTATCCCAGGAAAATAAAACGCCAAGTGACAATCGCTGGTGAAGGAAGAGGGAACAAAATTTGAATTGGGAAATGGTTGGGTAGCGAATAGTCATGATTGTTCATCTCCTTTGGTGGATGGAAATAGATCAACAAGAGAAGAATTGGGGATAAAAATGGGAAGAAAAGGATCTAAAGGGTTGGTCATTCGGTCAAGAGAAAAAGAGGATTTTCTTTGAGGTTCGATGGAAGTGACTGGGATCACCACAAAGAATGGGGTCCAGAAAAGAGTATATTAGGCGATGAAGGACTGTATCTATTAACAACATTGTATTCAAAGGATTTATGAAATAAAAGATCCAGGCAAGGATTCATAGCATGTTTGTGTTCTTGTGGTTTTAATTAAATTCTTTTATTTCAATCTTTGATAAAAGTAAATGAAATTTATGTTGTGTGTCCAAAACATGAGTTTTATTGTGCATTCTGAAGGAAAATCGTAGTCTTGTAGGTGCTATAATTGTTGTGGGTATTTTTTGTTGCATCAAGTGGTATCATAGAGATTTTAGTTCCTGAGTTGTGAGAGAATACAAATGGTATCAGAGAGATTTTAGTTCCTGAGTTGTGAGAGAATAATTTCTGAAGGTATGGTCTATGAATGTTGGTCCGAGTGAGGGTTGCAATACAACTAGTAAGGATTCCACCATGAAAATAAGGAGTAGCATGAGGATGTTTGAGGAGAGAACTCGAAGAATTAAGAAGAAGAATATAAGAGTTGGGAAATAGAAGAAATGGAGAAGTTGAGTTAGATTCAGAGTCTGAGGAAGAGATTGAAGTTGAACAAAATGTTGAGGAAGAAGACCCAACATTGTAATTGATATCCTTCTTGAGTAAGAGAGGTAGTGCGAGGGTTGAAGTTTCATTCTATGATGGCAGTCTGAGGTTTGAAACTCTTATAGATTGGATATGAGAGCTCGAAAGATAATTCAAGTATGAGAATGTTCAAGATCCCAATCATGTTCCTTTTTCCATTACAAAGTTGAAAGGACATGTTGCACTTTGGTGGGATATGTTGCAAAAATACAGAGTAGATAATAGATTAGAGAAGATTAAGACTTGGAAGAAGATGGTTAGTAAAATCAAAGAGAAATTTTTACCTGTTGACTACCAACAAAACTTGTGTCGATAATTACATAATCTCATTCATAAAGAGACATATGTGCGTGAATATACTGAAGAATTTTCCAAGTTGTCACTCAGGTTAGGGATAAAAGAACCGAAGTATCAAAGAGTGGCAAGATACGTGAATGGACTGAAATACTAGATTCAAGATGAGATAAGTGCGCATTACTTTCGTAATGTAGACGAATCCTACCAAGTTGCTTTTAAAGTGGAAGAAAAAATTGACAGAAGATTGCGACAGAAGTTTCAGAGAAAAGGAACAAGAGGAAGATGTAGAACAAGTTCTACTAAAGACAATGAGAAGGAGGATGAAGTGACCAACGATAAAATAAAAGAGGAGGAAGAAGATTTGGTACAGGCAGAGGTTTTGGCTGAGGTAAGTATGTGATTACATGTTATAGTTGTGGAGTAGAGGGTCACAGAGGGTCACAAAGCATCGAAATGTCTGGAGAGGCAGAATATAGTGAGAAGACATGAGGCTAGGACACAATTCACCCAGACATATGAGACAACAATTGTTGGTGGGAATGTGGAAGTACTTCAACAAGAATAAGGAGAAAACTTGATGTTGATAAGACTATTACTCAAGCCTAAGACAAAAGCAGCAGAAGAACCTGAGCAAAGAAAGAGAGTGTTCAAAACCAAATGTAAAATTCGGGATAAGTGTTGTCATCTTGTCATAGATAGCGGAAGTAAAAAAAAATTGGTATCCACTGAAGTAATGGATAAATTGAATTTAAAAATAATTCCTCATCCTAATCCATACCAAGTTTCATGGTTGCAAAAAGGATAGCAAGTGACGGTCACAGAGCAATGTTTATTGAGTTTCCAAATTAGGAGTTTCAACAAACAAGTTTTATGTGACATAATAGATATGGATGCATGTAATGCATTGCTTGGGAGACCGTGGATGTTTGAAATAAAGGTATTCCATCATGTAAAAGAGAATTTATATGAATTCATCAAGGATGGACAACATTATAAGTTAGTGTCAATGTTGGAAAAGAATATGGACAACATTAACAACAAAGTTATGGACAACAATAACAACAAGAATATGCATAACAGTAACATTTGAGTCATGTTATGTTCTTCTAAAGAGTTTGTAAGAGAGAAGAAACATAGTGGTTGTTGTTTGTCCATTATGCCAAAAAGGATTCAAGAGACTGAAAAAAGGAATTTATATCACTCGAGATTCAACACTTTTTGAAAGAATTTAAGGAAATTGTAGAAGATGATTTACCAACAGGGTTACCTCCATTGGGAAGTCTATCACACTAGATTGACTTGACACCAGGATAGAGTTTTCCAAGTAAAGAACCTTATCGAATGACTCCAACAGAGAGTGAAGAGGTGAATAGACAAGTACATGAGTTACTTGACAGAGTATTAATTCAAGAAAGTTTGAGTCCTTGCGTAGTACCAGTAGTTTTGACACCGAAAAAGAATGGTGAGTGGAGGATGTGTACAAATTCATGGGCTATTAATAATATTACCATCAAGTACAGGTTTCCTTTACCGAGAATGGATGATCTTATCGATTGTTTGAGTGGCGTTGAGTACTTCATGAAGATTGATTTGAAGAGTGGTTATCATCATATTTGGATAAAGGAAAGTGATGAATGGAAGACAACATTCACGACAAAAGATGGGATGTTTGAATGCTTAGTTATGCCATTTGGGTTAACTAATGCACCTAACACATTCATGAGGCCGATGAACGAAGTTTTGAAACTGTTTTTGGGAAAATTTGTTGTTGTATACGTAGATGACATTTTGATTTTCAGCAAGAGCAAAGAATAACATTTGGAGCACATGAAGAAAGTGTTGTAGCAATTGAAAGAGGAGGCATTGTTGATAAATTTGAAGAAGTGTACGTTTTTAAAAAAAGAGCTTGTACACTTGGGTTTTATGGTTTCCAAAGAAGGCTTAAAGATGGATTCTGAGAAGTTTAATTTTATTTTAGATTGGTCGAAGCCTAAATGCACTTTTGATGTGAGGAGTTTCCATGGACTGGTGATTTTCTATAGGAAATTCATTAGAAAATTTAGTGTGATTTGTGCGTCTCTTACTCAATGCATGAAGAAAGGCACATTTCAGTGGAAAATAGTAGCAACGAAGTCATTTGAGGACTTGAAGAAAAATGTGACATAACAACCAATGTTAGCACTTCCAAATTTCAATAAGGTATTCCAACTAGACTATGAATCGTGATGCAAGTGGGATAGCGATTGGAGCAGTTATGAGCCAAGAAGGTAGACCAATAGAATTTTTTAGTGAGAATTTGAATGAAGCAAGGAAGAAATATTATGTTTACGATCATGAATTTTATGCTATCATCTAGGCATTGAAGAAGTAGTGACATTACTTTCTTTGAAAGAGTTTTTTTTTTATTGATCGTAAGGTGTTGCAGTACATTAACAACCAAGATAAATTGAATTAGAAGCATTCTAAATGGGTAGAATTTTTACAAAGTTATACGTTTGTTTTTTAACACGGGCCAAGGAAATCAAACAAGGTTGTTGATGGGTTGGGTTAGAGGATAGTATTGTTAAACACCATGTTAGTTGCAGCAGTAAGTTTGGAATGTGCAAAAGGGTTGTATGAAGAGGATGCATATTTTTTAGAGGATTGGAAAGCATGCAGAGAACCATGGATTATGGAACGAAAACCATTCTTGGATTACCACATTCAAGAAGGATTTTTGTTTAAGAACCGACAATTATGTATTCCACGGAATTCATTGCGGTTGAATCTCATTAGCGAGTTACACAATGGCAGTTTAGGAGGACATTGTGGTACGGACAAGACCACAATGTTCGTGAAAGAATGATACTTTTGGTCTAGCATCTACAAGCACGTTAGAAAAATTGTTGAGGGTTGTAGAGTTTGTCAACTAGCCAAAGGTAGAAGCCAGAAAACAAGACTTTACACCCCATTTCCGGTATGTGAAAGACCAGGGGAAGATGTAAGCATAGATTTTATTTTGGGACTACCTATGCTTGTTTCACATCTATTTTTCACACTACCAAGTGTTGATCACGATTTCATCACCATGTGACAATATTTTTCATGATCCCTAGACATGTTGGGGGAGAAATCTATCATCTAAATGTCGAAATACCATCTTTCACCTTAAGTTATTGGCCCTTTTTTAGTATCATCACTCCCTTTTCCATATACATAGGAGTATGAACCCTTGTTATTTCTCCTTTCCTAGATTTAGGGGAGCGATACTATCACATTGTGCTTAGTTATGGGGGGCGATGAAGTGGTTTTAACCATCATACCTTATTTTGAGGGATTATTTCTGGGAGGTTTTAGTTGGTTAGGGGTTGGTTCGAGCTACCCTCTATCCAAGGCAAGTTCAATATTGTATGTTCATCCAATTCCTCATTTGATCCTATCCTCTCCTAAAAAAAATTTATGGTTGTTATGCCTCAACTCCTATATAATGTAGGACATTATTGGGTGAAAGTGGGGGGAGAAATTTAGAGTATCATATTGTTGGTATTGTTACATTCAAGGGATTGGAAAGGAGAGCTTGGAGGAGGTATCACAACATCAACATAAAAGTTGTAAGTGCTTTATTTCTCTCCTTATAATATAACTTGGCCTATTCCCCTCGTGCTTATGTTACTTATCGTATGCATGTCTACTTTTTCTTAGTTCAATATAGATAGATCTATTTTTCCTAACAGTATATTGTGGAAGAAGGAAGTGTTGTTTTGTCTCTTGTAGAATTTATCTTGCACTAGGAGCTCGGACATTAAGATCAAGGGTTAGAGCAATGAGGACAATCGACTGAAAGGAGGTAGTTCATATATCCCATTCTATCATCTTCTCTTCCCATTCTATTTGTGGAAATATAGAATAGATTAAGGTGAAATTAGGGAACCATTTGTTACCTTCTGTCTTGGATCAAAGGAGTCTTGATCCAAGGGGGGTTTCACTTGTCCACAGGGGAAACTTTTCCACAACAAAAACTGGAGACTCTGTTGGGGATCGCTCATTTTAATCTTTCCTTAGTGTTTTCTATCCCTTTAATTTATTTTATTTTTCTTGATCTTTTTGGATTGTATGAATCTTCTTTGAATTATCTCCTTCCCTCATTATCCTTGGGAATCTCACTGAGTCAAGTACCTGACCCTTTCTTATAATTGGGCGAGGTTTGTGTCTTTTCACCACTTTCCAAACTTAATCCCCCACTTATAAGGGAATATAGGGTGATAACATCATGATTATCCCCATCTCTTAGTGTTTTGGGGAGTGTTGAAACCTTGATCATCGCACTATCTACGGTGTTACAGGGGTGATAACATCCTGATTACCCCCCTCTCTCAGTGTCTTGGAGAGTGATGAAACCTTGATCAACACCATGTCTGCAATGTTATAGGGGATACAATCCTGTCTTTGGGTGGATTTTGAGCTTTCCTTTCCTATTTTATGTCATATTTATGTCTTAGAACCTTATATCAAAGTCTTTCATGCGTGATTGTGGCTTTGATTGATTAAATTTTAGTGATTATCATATTTTTGTTGCCTTTTTTGAGTTTCCATCTCCTATCAAATTATGAAGTGTACATGATTGTCCTAGGTTAACTTGATCCTTTGGCCAAGTCTATGTCATCGGTATTTTGATCCTCATCAGTTGAGGAGCATTCAAATTTATGTTACCTTGATTCCAAGGCCTTGTAGGTGTTTTACTTGTTTTCTTTTGGAGTCATTTTCATTGATTTGGGGATTACATATGTTGCATTAAGCCTTGTTGTTGAGTTTCTCACTCTTATCCTCTTGGGAAAACATCTGATCCCTTGAGTGCACTCCTGAACTCTTTGGCCTTGCTGCAACTTTGCATTAATCTTTGATCTTTTCTGCTTGAATTTTGAGGTTTCAAAAAGTGGTTTTCTTGTACTTTACATTTTTGGATTCTTGTTTGAATGTGTGTTGGAGGCATTCTTGCATTTGAATTCTTGTTAAATTTTTGAGTGCATGTTTTGTTTTTGTCTTTTTTCTTTGTGATCCATTGCATCATCATTGAATTATTTCATTTCGTTTGAAAGTGAGGAAGAAAAAAAGAGTTTCATTTGAAGTTATTTCATTGCATTTGAAAAACAAACAAAATAAAATATTGCATTCTAGAGGGGCATGTTCAAGCTCACACTTTAGAGAGAAGTAAATTGCATTGAGCATATGCATATGGCAAAGCAAAAGACTCTCCTCTTTACCATATCTAGCAATCATCAAAAATGAAATCTTTTCATTTCATTTTTGTGCACGGTTTAGAGTCGAGTCATAACACCATCTAGTCCACTTCCGCTTACCCTATTGAGTAAAAAATGAAAATTAAAATGAATGAGGCACGTAATCTAAAATCAATTGGAATTTTTCTCTTTGATAGAAAATCAACAAGTCTAGGATTTTAGGGCCTTGATAGTAGGGTGGAGAGTTAACTCTTCAAGGCCATAGAACGAGACTGTAGAATACTAGAGAGTGTAAAATCCAGTAGTAGAAATTAACGTTACTCAAGAAATATCTTCTCACACAAGATTCAAACATGAGGTCAAGCGAAGTGATCGGTTGAGATTTCCCCTCTTTCGTTTTCCTAGTGGGACTATCGCAATTTTGGGGTTTTGAAGAGTGGTAGATCCTCGGGGTGACACCACTTCTTCTTAGTTTCGGGTCATATATTTGTGTTTGACATTCCCATGGCCATTTTCTAGTCTTGAATGTCAACTGTACCCCCCCTCCCCCCCCCCTCGGTCATTCATTATGAGTTGGTAAACATAGTAATCTCTCCTAGGATTCCACATAGATGACTATAAGGGGGATTCCTTCTATAAGGAAGGTTCCTTGTGGTACCTGCAACGGAATTTCAATATTCGCTTCAGTGAACTGAGAGGGTATCTTCCTATGGGCTCTTACTTGCACCTTGGGGGATTGTTGTGTGAATTTTATCATAATTGTTGCTTGTTTCTTCGTTGCTAGCCTCATATCCCTTCTTTGGAAGATCCTTACTTCCTTTCTCTCTTTCATAAGGGAGTTGTTTGTTTTCTCTTATCTTGTAGGGACTGTGGTAGTGTGTGCTCTTTGACATTTAGCATACCTTAGGTTGAATATGCATCCATGGAAATAGTTCCTAAGGTTACCAACCAAGGGACCCTTTTTCACAGGGAACCTTATGCGTTTCCTTGTTTTGGAAATGTTGGTCTTCCCTACATCACTACATTGACTCTTCTCGATTTCAATGTGGGATTACCGATATGGTTTTTTTCCAGCCCCGTGGTTCTGAATGTCCCTATTGTTGCCCAAGTAAGCTCTCCATGTCAATAACATCAACTTTCTATTGACCCTTTTCCTTCTTCACCCATCGCATCTTCTTCCCTTTCTTCTTCCTCACCTGGTGAAAGCCTTGATGCCAGTAACCATGAGGCTAAGAAGAATAATAAAAGGAAGAACTATAAGAAAAAAAATAAGCAAGTGGGCAATCAACTGGCCACTTTTTGGAGTGTTGGTAATCTTGAAAATCCTACCAACATAGGTCGCAATCCCAAATTCCCTTGTAGGTTTTGTAAGGGTGAGCACCCTCTTAACCATTTCCCTGGTATTCCCAAGGTATTAGAAGTGTGGTCCATGGGTTCCCAATGAACCATGTCACCAACCAATACAAGTCATGCTGGTGACAACCCATCAACCAGGGATCATAAGGTTAGGGGAAAAAAGGGCAAAGTCAGGATTCATTGCCGGTTATGCGGGGAAATGCACCTCATTTACCTTTTCCCTCATGTGGATGAAGCTTCACAATTGTTGGAAGACATTTTTGTTTCTCATAAATAACCTCCAGCTACTTCCCATGAGTCCTCTCCCAACCAACCATTAGTTGATGAAGTGGTCGGTCTGATTCAATCCTCGGTCGATCCCACTCTTCCCTTGGAGAGTGAAGTGGATACCACTCAAGTTTTTCTTATCACTTCATATTCCTCTGTACAAGTGGGAATTTCACGCATTTGAACGGAACCTCCTCCAAGTACTGAGGTCATTTCCTTGTATTGGATTAGGTTGGTGCATCCTCGCCTTCCTTCCTACATGCCTTTCCAAATAATTGTGCAGGTTTGTGATACAATCATACATCCCACTATCATTGACGAAGGCACTTATGTTAGTATTATATCCTCAACTGCTTGATAAGCTATGGTTTCACATCATCTTGTGTTTGTTACCCATCATTTGTTGGATTTCAATAGAAGATCCAGTGAACCTTTAGGGATCCTTCTTCAGTTTCCCATCACCTTAGGAGGGAAAATTGTCTATATCAATGTTATGGTAGTCCAAGGCCCCTTGCAATTTAATTTACTCCTTGGGTAGGACTATGTCTATGCTATGAAATTTGTTGTGTCCACACTCTTTCGAGTTATGCATTTCCCTTATAATGGAAACATTGTGACCATTGACCATATTTTGTTCTTTATTCTTGATCTAATTGATGATCTTCTGACTTGCCTAAATGTTCCTTATATGAAAGTGATATCCCTCCCACCACAAGTTAATTATGTGGTATCATGTCCCATGCCTTCAACTTCAAATGAGAAGGATCCTCTCATTGTATGCTTGACTTCTTTAGACTCAGATCTGGTAGTTGACATGGTGAACCATTCAATGGGGGATTTCAAGCATGATCTTTCCCTCATTACCACTATTGAGTCTCTTGGCATACATTATTTCCATAGCATTTTCCTTTCGTTCAATGAATACCTTCTGGAATCCATGTTCAAGGTTCATGAGCATAGTTCACTTTGTATGTCAAGCTCGTTAAAAAATTAAACAGATAACCATGAGCATAGTTCATTGTCCATGTAAAGCTCGTTAAAAAATGAAACAGGCCCCCCTCCAATTGAGTCAAGTCTTACACTAGATCTAGTACCTGAAAAATCATTTCCTCCACCTATGTCAGTTGATCCTCTTTCTTCCTCCCTCTCTGGTGAACCTATTTCTATTACTATCTAGGAGTCTAATTGGGTGCATAAGAATATTCAACAAATGAAACGAAGCTTGGGGGGCATGTCTCCAGCCTCTAGACATCATGTTGGAGTTAAGTCGCTAGATTTTGTCGATCATGCTAGGGAGAAATTACCAACCTTTGGACATCATGTTGGGAAAAAAATCACCAATGGGTATCACTCAAAGTACCAACCTTTGGACATCACGTTAGGAAGAAACTCGTTAATGGGTATCATTCCGAGCATAGTTCATTTTTGGTTTCAAGCTCGTTAAAAAATGAAACCAACCCCAAGCACAATTTCATTCTATGTTTCAAGCTCGTTAAAAAATGAAGTAGACACTTCACGCATAGTTTATTCTTAGTTTCAAGCTCATTAAAAAATGAAGCAGGCATTTTATTGTGTGCTTAATGGTTGTGCTTGTTATTGCTTTGCTGCTATTTATCATCTCGCTTACTTATGGACATTGCAGTTATGCTTGATGCTACCCATTCACATCACGTTTCTCCCATTTTGTGGTTATCCTCTAGAGAGAGATGTTGTTATGAGTGGCCTACTTACTATGCCTTATCATGGTCATTGCTTAGGAGTTGTTCTTCCCATTGGAACTTAGTTGCATGCCACTCATTCTCTATAGACAATCTTAGTATTTGTTCTTTCTCTTGATTGTAAATACATGGGAATAAGTTACCGAATATAATTTTATCACTTTTCCGGGCTCATAAAAACTATACGAAAAAAGGAACTCTTTGGAGTCTCCTTTAAGCTCTTTTCAGACTCTCTAAACATGGAAAGATTGTTGAACGAGCTTGTTTCCTTTCACACTCGTTAAAAGGATTTGAAAGGGAATCTATTCAGTGAAATTTTGACCATTTTTTGGACTGGATGGACTAATTACGAAAAAGGAATACTCTAGTCAACCTTGGGTAGAAGAGTTCCCCTTGTATTGTTTTATACTTTTTTTTAGATCGAGGGAGTAAATTTACAAAAAAGCATTATGGAAGTTGTTTATTGTCACCCTTGAACATGGCACCTATTTTCCTCTTGTCTTATAGTTGGATAATTTTCTTGCCTCTGAGTCATACCAATCCTTTGAGTCATTATATTCCTTCATCCCACCCCAAAGAGTGCCCCCATTATCGTCACACTATGTTTTGGTATATATCTCATCGAGTCAATGTTGCCAAGTCATTTTTCATGCCTCACAATTTTCAAGGGAAGTTTCATCCCAAATCAACCACTCTACAGTATTACCAACCTTCATCCCCAAATTAGTTTGTGCTCATTTGATCTATTATCTACATCACTTTCCTGTGTCAGTTTCATGTCGATGATGGGGGACACATCATGGCCCTCCTTTGATGAGTCTATTCATGTTGACTTAAACACATTATCTAGGACTTATACTTAGAAACTAGTTAGTACCTTGGAACCTGCATACCCTAATGGCAGGTCTCCACACTTTCAACAGTAGGTTTACATCATTGGCCTCTGATTGAATGATTCCAAGAATGTTCGACTTCAACACACTTATTCACATTCGCTAGAATGTACTAGGGTACCTTAGGATTCATTTTAATCATTGGTGATTTCCCTTGCATTTGTTAACGGTATACATCAATAACAGGTAATCAAGTGGTTTCTACCATGTTCGACTTCAACACATCTATTCATGTGGCTAGAATCATATCATTTTGGGATCAGGACGAAGACCCTGGGAACCCCTTAGGCACCCACCTCTGTTACATGCCTCACCCAGGTTGCGATGGAGATTATTTGAGTACTTAGAATATTCCAATATGGTCATCATGTTCGCGATCTCACTGATATGTATGCTATCACATAGATCCACTTTGTATTGGTTCATGGCTATTTTTTGTCATATTGTAGCTCCATTGTGTATTCTTTCGTGGCTATGACCTAATCACATCATGGAGGTATGGATCCACATTGTATCTTTGGTGGCCATATCCTTAGTCATTGCTTTCATGGATCCATAGTGTATTTTCGACGACCATGCTTTGAGTCAGTTTATTCCGAGCATGGGTATGCCTACCTAGGGAATGATATGTATTTATTATTTTATGTTTGTTTGTAGCTTACGCCCAACTCTCCTATTCCAACACCCTTACATACATGTTTTTGTAAAGTTTTTTAGCCATCAACTTTTCTTCTAACCTCACACTTTAGGGGGCATATGTTACACATATTTTTGTCACACTACCAAGTGTCACACTTAACTGTCATGCTTTACCAAGTCTCACACTTAAGTGTCATTCTTTACCAACTGTCACACTTAAGTATTGCAATTTCATCACCATGTGGGAATATTTGGCATGATCCTTGGACATGTTGGAGGAGAAATATATCATCTGAAGGTCAAAATACCATCTGTCACCTTAGGTTATTGGCCCTTTTTGAGTATCATCACTCCCCTATCCATATACAGAGGAGGATGAACCCTTGTTATCGCTCCTTTCCTAGATTTAAGGGATTGATACTATCACCATGTGCTCAATTCTAGGCGGGATGAAGTGGTTACAACCATCATAACTTATTTTGAGGGGTTGTTTTTGAGAGGTTTTAGTTGGTTAGGGGTTGGTTCGAGCTACCCTCTATCCAAGGCAAGGTCAATCTTATTTGTTCATCCAAATCCTCATTTGATCATATCCTCTCCTTAAATTGTTCTATGGTTGTTATGCCTCAGCTCCTATATAATGGAGGCCAATGTTGGGTGAAAGGGGGGGAATAACTTTAGAGTATCATATTGTTGGGATTGTGACATTAAAAGGGATGGAAAGGAGAGCTTGGAGTAGGTATCACAACATCAACATCAAAGTTGTAAGTGCTTTATTTCTCTCCTTATAATATAACTTGGCCTATTCCCATCATGCTTATGTTACTTATCGTATGCGTGTCTATTTTTTCTTAGTTCAATATAGATAAAACTATTTTTTGTCACATACCCACTACGGAAAAAATAAAATTTTCACTCTTCCTCAAGGGATAGAATCCCCGAATTCCTATGGGGGCCTAGCGTAGGCTAGCTCTTCCCTTATCCACTTCCATGTGATCGTTGGTTATGACCACAGGCCAAGCCAAGAGGCACCTTTCGCATTTCGCGACTCAGCAATGCAAGAGAGTCAAGTCTTTTGACTCTTCAAACCCTGAAACCCGAAATCTTACCTTCAATGCAATCGACGACTGCGAATCTCCCCCTGATCCGATGGTCCTAGACATATCAAGATTTCGGTAACCTGGAGTTCAAAATGAAGCAACCCAAACCACTGGTCACTCCATTCCTCGAACTCCGATACCCGAGTTCTTGTACGAGATCCAATGATCCTCGATGATTTGGATTCAACAGTCCAGATCTTTTCGGAGTTTCGTGAACCAGGAGTTCATGATGCAGTGACTCCAAATCTCTTGTCACTTCAATCCCCGAATTTCAATATGGGAATTTGTGTATTAGATCAACGACCCTCATTGATCTGGATCTGATAGTCACTATCCCTCCTGAGCTTAAGGGTGTTGAAAGACACCCAGTCTTAATCCCTTCATTGTTCTACGAGATCCAATGGCCCACCGAATTTTAGAGCTTTCCCAAAACTCTGACCGCTCGCCACGCGTCTCCTCCGATGGACAACCTAGATCCAGGTTAGATCGATAACCCATAAGCCCCATGATCTAATGGTTGTGATCTCTCTTAAACCAATGACTAGGATTAAGTCATGATTCTGTGACTCGTGAGTTCTAAGAACTCCTTCCGTTGACTTCTTTCAGCGACGAGTCAGCAAAATTCCTAACTCTCACCACATGTCCTCTACAAATTGACGGTCCAGATCTGTCACGACCCGACGATCGCGATTCATTGTCGATGATTCCCCATAAAGAGTCTGGGGAAGCCTTATCTTGTGATTTCCTGGTGCCGAAACGTCGACCGACAGCCACGTGTCCCTCTGATGGACGGTTGCGACCTTTAGCCACGATCAACAGATGTGATCTTTTCGGTATGATCAATGGTCGCAATCAATCCTGGATTTCTCCTTTTCGAGAATTTGGGAGAGTCTCCACTCCCGTTTCCTCGGTGCCAAATCCCCGATGGATGTGGATCTTTGACATGCGTCCTCTGGGATGGACGATATCGATGCTTTTGGGACTTTGACGAGTCCTCTCTCCCCTGCATGCACTAGGTTAAACCTCGTGTGCCTTTTCTAGATCTGACGGCTATCGGTCCCCTGCACTCAATCTGACAGTTCAGATCTATTATCCTGTGCACTCTTCTCCGGTTGTCTGGACGTAGGCTCCCATGGTCTAGATTTTCCCCTGCGAATCGATAATTCACCTTTCAGGACTTTGGGGAAATCCTCACCTCTATTTCCCTGAATTTAACCAATGGTTCAGATCTAATTTTGATCATGATCTCTATCACTCCTGAGCTTTCATACGCTTTGAAACTTCCAAAGGGTTTCTCGACCTCTGCACTCCATGCAGGGTTCTTGCACACAACGGTGCAATCCTTCCTGAGCTTGTCTAGGACTTAGGGAGTTATGGATTTGGTTTGCCTCGCAGAGAGCCTGTGCCAATCTGCACTACCTCTCCTGAGTTTAACAAACTTCATCCTCCAAGGACTCTAAACAATTAGGAGGGTTGGAATGCGTACATGAAACTGTGTCCAGGGTCGACAAACACACAATTCGTGACTCTGGCTTATACCTCCACGGGACACAAGCATTTACGAGTATAAAATCATCTCCTAACCATATAATTTCTTACTAGCCTAGTTATACAATCAAGCAGAAATAAGAGGGATATAGTATATCCATTAAGCATTCATTCACATTCCTGAAGGCATACATAGTATAACCAATTCATACACAGTTGCAGCTAAATTACACAGGGCAGGAGATCACTTATCTATTACAGGTTTCCACCAACCAACTAATTGTGGGTGTTCATCCTTCCACTCGAACATAGGCTTAGAGGAATTCATTCTTAGCACTCTGGCCACCCCCATGCCAAGCCATGATATCACCAGGGAGTTCTCACATTTCTCAAGAGTTATGTATTTGTCCCAGCTTCTGCTCGGGTCCTGTTCTCTGCAACTCAGAGATTTCTCTTTCGGTTATGGCCTCGGCGAGGTTTCTCAGATGCTCTTCCACATCAAGCTCGCAGCCTTCCATTCATGATTCTGCTAGAGCATATCCTTTATGAGATTACAATCTTACGTCCCGTGTCTCCTCTCCCTTTTGTATCCCCCTTACCCTGGAAGGTTTTGCCAACCTATCCTGTTCCTTCTGTCAGAAGGAAGCTTAGGTCTACAGGTCACTACGGTACTTCGGGCTGACAGCCCATGTTTCCATTTATGGGGGTGGTTGATTGTTCAACCACCATTCCTTTCTTCATTAACTGATTTCTTTCCTTTGGATTCGAAGAAGTTTTGTCATCCTTATCAAGGGAGATTTGGGTTTATTTGATATATGAACCCTCTTGTATAGTTTTCACATTCTTCCTCTAGTGATATCATGGCTAGTACTTTCAAGACTTCACCCCCACAGTCAGTTATTGGCAACTCAAACAATAATACATTTACATTGTCCTCATGCATTAGCATGGTAATTCCTATTTTATGATTAATTACAAATTGGGGGAAACAAGGTGTTACAATTCCCTCCCCCTTAAAGGAACACCGTCCTCGGTGTTCTTTCTCAAAAACACATGTCATGCCTTTCTCATTCAGCCACTTTAGAAGTCTTGACCTTCGTCCTCGGTTAGGTCCTCTTTCAGGATCTTAGTCTTCGTCATCTGCCTTCAATAATTCTCAGACAACAAGCACATTAATCACAATTTTGTGCGAAAACATCTTACTGTTGTTCAAAATTCAAAAGGAAATTTTCACAATCTTAGCACAACACTTATCTGTGTAGTTTGTGGATCTGTATCCACATGGTAGTTTTTTTTATCCATGCTCGTCACTTTCCTTGACGTACCCATTGGGTGCATGATTACAATTTAATAGTTCACAAGAACTATCATGATTTCATCTTCCTTTCCAAGGTTTTTTTTTTTCCGCACGCGAAACTACCCACCGTGTGCATGATTCCAATAGTTTACAAGAACTATTAAGGTCTCCTCTTCCTTGTGGTCACTCACCCTCCAGGCCCAGGCTCAAACATCCCCTTCACTGCTATACAGTCCCTCGGGTGATCCATCTTGCCCTGCCAAGGTTTTCTCGCACGGGAAAATTTTAGAGACTCTATCGAGTCATACAGTCAAGGCATCCCTCGGACTTTCTATGTTGAGGCATACCTCCAGCTTGTGTTACCTCAACACAATAATTTTCAGGCAATCATGGCTTATCACGGGGTTTTCATGGCTCAGCAGTAGCCCTTTTTCATCATCTACAGCTTTGACAGCCTTCATCTGTTCCTTCTAGACATATCTTTTCTCCTTATCTGTGTCACAGGAATACAACATTCGTGAGACATCATTATAAATTCCAACTTTCAGAATTTTTTTATTGCAAATCTGTCACCCACAAATTTTTCCAATCTCTTCTTTTATTTTCAGATATGTTCCGTACAAAACCAGATTCAGAAGCATGGGACTTTCTTTCCCATAACATTTTATCTCAACAGGAAATCGGTCTTCCTTATGGGCTTACAGCATTGCCATATCCAAGACTATTTCTTCCTGCAATCATTCCTCATCTAATCAAATTGTTAGTTATCATGCACATACATTTTTATCGCACCTTTTCAACTTCATCACAACAATTTCACAATTGTGCATACTAACAATCAAATTCACTTTCTCAAAAGGAAATACCATTCCTCGCAGTTTCGCTTAGCAGGCAATCGGTCTTTCCTATGGGCTTACCTCACTGCCATATCCATGACCCTTTTCTTCCTGCAATTCAATCTTTCCACAGCCAAACAAACTCTTAGTCTCATCTCAACATACCAAACTTTTCAAAACGTAATTCAACATTTCAAAAGGGTTTTAACAAKTGTGCCAATATCCATGGCCACATTCATACCCAATGCATTCTTGCATTGTTTTTCAAGTTTGTCACACTTTATGACTGGTACTTGGCCAGGGGGTGTTGGAATTTAACCAACCTTTTCCTCATATGGTTTATTCATTTTCTTTCATTCTTATAGTAGGACCATACTGCCTGCTATAGGCTGATCACGATCCCAAATCAATACACATGAACTCAAAATTTTCACATGAATGCCTTTACGCATTCTTTGATTGTCAATGCATTCATGACATATCAATTCATAAATTCTTCCAAGGGTTACAAACAGTGTTTACTACCAGAGGTTCATACCTCCATCATTTCGGTTCTTCATCTTGAGTCATACCTTACTTGGGTATCCAAGGCATACAACTGCCTTTCAAGTTTATGCATAACACTAAGACAATAAAATATTTAAGAAGGGGTTCTTACCAAATCCCTTCATACCTTGTGCCACACAGGAACGTATATCTTTATACCGTTTCTTGGCTGCTAGCACCCTCTTTCTTATTTTTACCTCATCACCGGTACTTTGTGGGGACTTTTACAACCCTGTCAACAATCTTTCACTCGCAGCCTTCTCTTGGTCGTTCTCTGTTTGAGGTTGCCCATCATTGGCAATTGTCTTCCTCAATAGCTCCAATTCATTTCTATACACGACATGCATCATCATAGATGCAATTACATTAGTCTTAATATTAAACCAAATGCATGTATCATAACATTTGAATTCATAAAAATCCTCAAATGTTTCCATAAGTGAAACACAAACAAATTTTGATTGTATCTTTGGCAATACAATCCTTATTACTTATGGTGTCAAGACCTTTTTATTTTTATTGGCGTACTAGCTTTCTCTTCCAAGGGAAAACATAATACTCAATGAGGAAAGAGTTGAGGACTCTCCCCTTCTTCCAACTCTTCCTACACTGCCTGGGACTTTTCAACCCAACCGAGTTATCTCTAAGGCCTCATTGTCTCTTCTCTACTTTTGCAATTCTACTCCCTGTCAGGATCTTCCTTCTCTTTTCCTTGAGTCGCCTTGGTTAGGCCTCACCCTAACCCTTTTTGGGATACCGCAGCATGATTTAATATAAAATCTTTGCTCATAATGAATCATGAACATGTGCATCCTACACACTTCCATTCAGTTATCAGAATGGTCAATATTTAGTTTTTAGTCTTCTATTAATTACATGATTCTTTCAAAATGTAATCCAGGATTCTTATATATGGACAGGCCTTGCAGACCATTGTCCAACCTTCAACAATTTTTAGGGTTGTGACTCTGTTCTTTTGAAAAATTCCTTACACAGTTCCTCCACCAGGAACTCCTTCGGCATGCAACTCCCTTGTTGCATATCCATCACTATTTGTGATGGCCTCAGCCTTGATTTAGCTTTAGCTTTTTACTAAATATTCCCCTTAAGGAATATAAACATGCATCTTTGTTAACTTATATATATGACGTACTTAACCATATTCATAATCCTAAGCCTGCATGTAGTTGTCATAGTTATATGGTGCAAACCCCCCCCCCTTTCTCTCCAAGGGTTGCGTGACCTCTCGGTTTTAGGATCTTCTTAAGACTGAATTGAAACAGGCTTTGATTCCCTGCTGGAACCTATAAGAAACAATCCATGGGTCTTCACAAATTTCAGCCTGTGTGTACAAGCGCTTAAATGCAAGTCTCTTCCATGTGACCTTGCCTTGTGACCACACACTAACCCAAAAAGGTGCGTCGCGATTTCATGTATCGGTGATATGAGTCAATCGACTCTCCGTCCTTCAAACTCTCGATACCCAAAATGATGAAATTTCATATCAAATCAATGATCACCAATGGTTGTGATTATGTCGCGATTTTGTGTTTCACGACTTTGGGACTTTTGTTATGAAACACCTCAAATCCTTCGATCCCTGAAATTGTGAAATTTCGGAGTTCTCAATCTGACGATCCTGATTCTTCCACGATTTGACAGCTCAGATCTCATCGAGGTTTCACGTATCGGGATTTCGCGTGTCACGAAGAAGAAAGACCTTTCACCTCCATTCTCCCGATCCCCAAAATTGTGAAATTCTCTCTGGATGATCAATGGTCCAGATCGCTCCTTGATCAACGTCTATGATCTTTTCGCAAATTTCTCGTTGCTTCTTCCAAGCCCTTTGGTTTTTGCAAAATTCTCGTATCTCCTTGCAAATAACCAATGCGCTACTTCTCTGAGATAGAACAACTTGAAACATTTCATCTCTTTCTGAATGGATCTTGACTCTCGATATTATCCAATCTTCAAAATTCTTTTCTGAAGGATTTCTCCCGCTCAATCCTCTGTACTTGTCTTTCTTCGAACTTCAGTTTTTTGCGCTTCACCTTTGAACGCTTCAACTCTTCAAAAATTAGAAACTTTTTCTAAGTGTTTCCTCTCAAGACTTAAAACCACTACTCCTCCTGGTATACTCTGTGCTCAACCTCCGGAGTTTTCAAACTTTAACACAAGATTTATTCTATATGCATGTTCAGCATACAAAATTTCCTCGCTATCTCTTTTGAACTTTTAAGTTACTTACAGGACTAATCTCATAGTCATAACTCATATGAATGTTACCCTCTCTTTATGGGAACAACCAACAAGGGTCACTCTTGGGAATTAGCAACAGTCCCAAAGGACTCCTCTTAATCTTGTTTAAACAAATTATCCTTGTTGTCGATTCTAACCATTATAGGTCAGGTAATCTGACCCTACATATTTCCATCAGTCCTCTCAATCGTGAGGAGTTATATGCTCAAGGTTTAGTCTTTTAATAATGCAATAATTATAATTTTCTAAGGATCCTACCAGTCCTTACCAAATTTCCTAAATCATGAAGGAGTTATTCATGAGGATCTTAATTCTTACCTAACCAGCCATCTCAATTGCAAGAGACTCTACCTGCTTTAGTAGGTAGCCATCGTCACACTATAACAGAACAACTGAGTTCATGTCCCTTTTCTGGCTCATGCAGCTTCAGAGCACAATTTATTCCACCTATGTTATTCACACTCAGGTCTTATAAGTAATATTGATTAGTGCATCCCTACTCCTATAAGAGTAGTTATCATTTTGACAAAGGAACAATATAATTTCTTTGTTGGAATTTCGTAGAAATTCCCAAATTACAGTTTCATTCTGCAGTCCTTCTCCTTAAAGAGAAAATGCAGATAACAATATCTCCTTATGCGACTTGTACATGAGCCCAAGCAGTCCAAGTGTTGTGACCATGCTCTGATACCAATTTGTCACATACCCACTATGGCAAAAATAAAATTTCCGCTCCTCCTCAAGGGATAGAATCCCCGAATTCCTACGGGGGCCTAGCGTAGGCTAGCTCTTCCCTTATCCACTTCCATGTGATCATTGGTTATGACCATAGGCCAAGCCAAGAGGTGCCTTTCACATTTCACGACTCAGCGATGCAAGAGAGTCAATTCTTTCAACTCTTCAAACCCTGAAACCCAAAATCTTACCTTCGATGAGATCGACGGTTGCGAATCTCCCCCTGATACGACGGTCCTGGCCATATCGGAATTTCGGTAACCGGGAGTTTGAAATGCAATGACCCAAACCACTGGTCACTCCATTCCCCGAACTTCGATACGCGATTTATTGTACGAGATCCAACGATCCTCAATGATTTGGATCCAATGGTCCAGATCTTTTCAGAGTTTCATGAACCAGGAGTTCACGATGCAGCAACTCCAAATCTCTTGTCACTGCAATCCTCTAATTCTGATATGGGAATTCATGTATGAGATCAATGACCCTCGTTGATCTGGATCTGACGGTCGCTATCCCTCTTGAGCTTAAGGGTGTTGAAAGACACTCAGTCTTAATCCCTTCGTTGTTCTACGAGATCCAATGGCCCATGGGATTTCGGAGCTTTCCCCGAACTTTAACCGCTCACCACGCATCTCCTCCAATGGATGGTCCAGATCTGGGTTAGATCGACGACCCACAAGCCTTGTGATCTAACGGCTATGATCTCTCTTAAACCAATGACTAGGATTAAGTCATGATTTTGTGACTCGTGAGTTCTAAGAACTCCTTCCGTTGACTTCTTTCAGCGGTGAGTTATCGAAATTCCTAACTCTCGCCACGTGTCCTCTACAAATGGACGGTCTAGATCTGTCACAACCCGACGGTCATGATTCGTTGTCAACAATTCCCCATCAAGAGTCCGAGGAAGCCTTCTCCTGTGATTTCCTGGTGCCAAAACGCCAACCGGAAGCCATGTATCCCTCTCATAGACGGTTGTGACCTTTAGCCATGATCAACAGTTGTGATCTTTTCGAGATGATCAATGGTCGTGATCAATCCTGGATTTCTCCTTTTCGGTAATTTGGGAGAGTCTTCACTCCTGTTTCCCCAGTGCCAAATCCCCAATGGATGTGGATCTTTGACACACGTCCTCTGGGATGGACGATCTTGATGCTTTCAAAACTTTGATGAGTCCTCTCTCCCCTGCATGCACCAGGTTAAACCTCGTGTGCCTTTTATGGATCCAACGGCTATCGGTCCCCTGTGCTCAATCTGATGGTTCAGATCTATTCTCATGTGCACTCTTCTCCGGTTGTCTGGACATATGCTCCAACGGTCCATATTTTCCCCTGTGAATCGGTGATTCGCCTTTTAGGACTTTGGGGAAATCCTCACCTCTATTTCCTTGAATTGAACCAACGGTTCAGATCTGATTTTGATCACGATCTCTATCACTCCTAATTTTTCATACGCTCTGAAACCTCCAAAGGGTTTCTCGACCTCTACACTCCATGTAGGGTTCTTGCACACAATGGTGGGATTCTTCCTGAGCTTGTCTAGGACTTAGGGAGTTTCGGGTTTGGTTTTCCTTGTAGAGAGCTTGTGTTGATCTGCACTACCTCTCCTGAGCTTAACAAACTTCATCCTCCAAGGACTCTAAACAATTAGGAGGGTTGGCATGTGTACATGAAACTATGTCCGGGGTTGACGAACACACAGTTCATGACTCTGGCTTATGCCTCCACAAGACACAATCATTTACGAGTATAAAATCATCTCCTAACCATATAATTTCTTACTGGCCTAGTTATACAATCAAGAAAAAATAAGAGGGATACAGTATATCCATTAAGCATTCATTCACATTCCTGAAGGCATACATAGTATAACCAATTCATACACAGTTACAGCTAAATTACATAGGGCAGGAGATCGCTTATCTATTACAGGTTGCCGCCAACCAATTGACTGTGGGTGTTCGTCCTTCCACCCGACCATTGGCTCAGAGGCATTCATTCTTAACACTCTGGCCACCCCCGTGCCAAGCCATGATATCACCAGGGAGTTCTCACAGTTCTCAGGAGTTAGAGGCATTCATTCTTAGCACTTTGGCCACCCCCGTGCCAAGCCATGATATCACCAAGGAGTTCTCACAGTTCTCAGGAGTTATGTCTTTTTCCCAGCTTCTGCTCGGGTCCTGTTCTCTGCAACTCAGAGCTTTCTCTTTCGGTTATGGCCTCGGCGAGGTTTCTCAAATTTTCTTCCACATCAAGCTCGCAGCCTTTCGTTCATGATTCTGTTGGAGCATCTCCTTTACAAGCTTACGCTCTTTTGTCCCATGTCTCCTCTCCCTTTTGTATCCCCCTTACCCTAAAAGGTTTTGTCGACCTATCATGTTCCTTCTATCAGAAGGAATCTCAGGCCTGCAGGTCACTACGGTACGTCGGGTTGACAGCCCATGTTTCCATTTATGGGGGTGGTTGATTGTTCAACCACCAGTCCTTTCTTCATTAACTAATTTCTTTCATTGGGATTCGAAGGAGGTTTGTCATCCTTATCAAGGGATATTTGGGGTTATTTGATATATGAACCCTCTTGTATAGTTTTCACATTTTTCCTCTAGTGATATCATGGCCAGTACTTTCAAGGCTTCACCCCCACAACGAGTTATTGACAACTCAAACAATAATACATTTACATTGTCCTCATGGATTAGCATGGTAATTCCTATTTTATGATTAATTACAAATTGGGGGAAACAGGGTGTTACATTTTTCCTAACAATATATTGTGGAAGAAGGAAGTGTTGTTTTGTCTCTTACACCGGGAGCTTGGACAATAAGATATGTCAGATAGTTTTCTTAGGTTTATAGATATTTGGATTGTTAGTTGTCATTGATTTCAACTATTGTATAGTGATATTGTATATTGATTTCAACCCTTATTGATTGATGTCAACCCTTGGAGAAAGTTAGGTAGCGAATTCTGGTAGCACAAAGGTTTGGGTAATGGACCCAAGGTTGTTTCATGTATAATGGTATGAGTTTTAATATATTTGAAGGTAATACTATTCTAGATGGATATTACATGTCATTCCATTTCTTTTGGCACGTGGAACATCACATAACTCCTCACGGTTAGAGATTTATGGCCATGAGAAGTTGGAGAACCCAGGTTTGGGTAATGGACCCAAGTTTGTTTTATGGATAATGTTATGAGTTTTGATCTATTTGAAGGAAATACTATTCCAAATGGATAGCACATGTCATGTCATTTCTGGTAGTATGTGGAACGTCACATAACTCCTCGCGATTTGAGAGTTATGGCCTTGCGAAGTTGGAGGACCCTCATATGTTGGCTTGAAGCCCCAAAAGGTCAAAGAAGTCAAAGAGATTGCAAAGAATAAATTATTATTTAAATGATAAAGTAAAGTGACAAATTCAAGAAGGATTATTTAAATAATAAAGTGAAGTGACAAAATCAAATAAGATTATTTAAATGATAAAGTGAGGTGACAAAGTCAAGGAGGAATATTTAAATGATAAAGTAATGGAAAACTTTCTAATCATGGGAAGTGGTTAACCCCAAAAATGAGGAAAATAGGTTAAGTGACCTAGAAATGGGTTAAGTGACCTAGAAATAGGTTAAGTGACCTAGAAATGAGTTAAGTGACCTAGAAGTGGGCAAAGTGACCTAGAAGATGTTTTTGAGGAAGCTACTTGGCCGAGAGTATAAATAAGAGGCAAGGCTCTCTCATTTTACATCACACTTGAGCATATTGAATATATATAGGTGAATGAGGTAACCAAAGGATATCTAAGCCGAATTTCAGAGAGAAGGTGAAGAAAATAAGGCCCGAATTCAAGGGAGGATAAATTGTTTTGGTGATGCTTTCTAAGGTATGTTATTTGCAGGTCATCTCACCATTTTCACAATAATTTTTTTTTCTAGAATGATTCATACCATGAAATTGATAGATTGTTGAGGAAACATATCCAAGTATCTGTGGTAAAAATTTCATTTTGTGGGTCGTTGTATTTTTGGAGTTACACTCCGTGGAAAATAGGGTTTGTGGCTAGTCCTGAAACTAGTCTAAAACAATTGTTTCGGGTAAAAACGTCATAACTTCTTAATAACAGATCCAAATTCAGTAAGACCAAATGTGTTGGTTATATTATATTCTTTATTATTATGTGTAACATTTTCAAATCAATTCAACAAATATTCCATG
>ML787246.1:25528-77476 GCA_009831015.1 Picea engelmannii
AGAAAAGTTTGATGAAAATGCTAGTCTCTTGTTGTGAAAGTTAAGGAAGGTTTGTAGGTATGTGATCATATACACCAAGTCTATTACAGAGTTACAAATCATATTTGGATGATGAAATTGATGAGGGATTTTGGTTAAGGTACATGTTGGGTACATGGTTGAGACAAGTAGTTAATGAGTTGGCACATACATGAGGTGTATAGTTGATTATGTTGGTACATATTGATGAGTCATAGTTGATGAGTAATTGATACATGATTGGTACATACTTGGTACATGGTTGGAGGCACTTGTTAGTAGTATTGCTGACACATGATTTATGAATGATGTAGCATACGTGTATTGGTATATTATTAGAAGCACGTATTGATCTTGGTGATGATTATGAGTTGTTTTGTTATGGTTGGTTGATGCACATATTTGAGAGTTGTCTTGGTGATGGATCTTGGTGAGTAGATCAGATTTGGTTGATAATATTGATGAGACATGTTGTTGTGATAGGTTGTTTGGACATGTTGTTGTGATAGGTTATTTGTACAAGTTTGGTGCATGGTTGATGCACTTGTTCATGGTATAGGTTTGGTGCATGGTTGATGCACTTATTCATGGTATAGGTTTTGTACAAGTTGGTGCATGGTTGATTCACTTCTTTATGGTATAGGTTGATTACAAGTTAATTGGTACAGGTTTACAACAATATATCTCACAGTGATAGTGTGACAGTGGTTCCATCATTCTACTTATACGTCAGGGTGGTTGGACAAGGCAAGGACAGGTGGTTGTAGCCAAAGAACATAGGTGGTTGTAGCCAAATAATTGGGGAGTTGGAGCTTCCCTTGGGTTGTAGCCTGAGAAACTAGGGGGTTGGAGCCTCCTTCTATAACACCCTGTTTCCCCCAGCTTGTAAATATAACAGGATTGGCCAAGGACTATGGCAAACTCATAAAGGCGAATATGTGATGTAAATGGACCTTGAGAAAGAGGTCAATGAATGTGAATGATATTGTGAATTTATTGCAGGATTGCTGAGAGGGGATGTGCAGAATAAGAGACCACGATGGCGGTGGAAGGCCCTAGAAAAGGTGGCGTTAACTCCCACCGAGAATTAAAAGACCGTATTTGGACTCCACTGGCCCGAAGAACCAAAAGCGGCTTGCTGGCCCGAAATTCAATGCCTCGCAGACTGGTAGGCGGATGGCTTGATGAGGGATGGGATGGTGAACCGCTCATCCGTAAAGTCGTCAGGTCTGATCGGCGCAAGGATAATCGTGCCACACGCAACCTCGCAAGAGGATAAGGCATATGGCAGAGGTGATTGAAAGGGTAGACGTGAGGGGAACTCTGGAGGAGGCAGAGTGAGTGATAGCAGAGAGGGAGGATTGCAACCTTCGCTTCTGGTCACTGGGAGACAGAGAGACGCAGTCTCAGAACATCATGGTCTCAGCTTGGGGGTGGCTAGTGGTAAATCCTTTGGGATTCGTTGAGCCTACGGTTGGGTGGAAACGAGCACCCCTCTCAGCAGTTGCACCCACTTCTGAAATTATTTCTGATAAGTGTTTTTCTCATATTGCATCTTGAAATTCATATGCTGACATATATGTTCATAAATTGTGAAATGTGAACCATTATAGTATAAGAATGTATGTGTAGTGTTTTGATAAGTAATGTTAGATATATGCTTATAACAGAAAGACCACGCATGGCTTATGTTGGTACATGAAGTTAATTAGGCATGAGTCGAGCTAATTTAGGCTTCCATCCCATCCTCAGGAAGCTGTTTACCCGTATCTACCTCTGGAAATGCCCCGGTATATATCTCTTCACAGAAAATTCCTCCTTAGAAAGGTTCACCAAGAACCCAGAAAAAGGACTTGAACGCACAAGTCTTATTAACCCTTTTAAGGAGGAATGACGCTCTTAAGGTTCCGAGGTAGCAGTGTAGGGATATGTGACAAATCGATGACTGAGATTTCGTCGGGTGACCCATAGCCATTCACGATCGTTAGATTGACGGAAGCAATGAGGGCATTACATATCTTGCCCCTTTTCCCTCCATCCTCATGAGCAATGAGGAAATCAGGATCATAGATCCCAAGACCCAGGAGAACATTTAGACCATAGATCTCTCCACATCCACGAAGTAGTGGAGGAATGCATAAGGTGGGAAAATCTAAGACGTGTGTCGAAGAGATGGAGCCATCGGGATATCGTCATTCAGGAAATCGGGATTTCTGAGGTCGAAAGAACCGGGACATCGAAAGTCTCGAAATCCCAGAGGAATCGAGACCGTCCACTCGAAGATACACGTGGCAGAGATCGGAGCCTTCGAGGAAGGCCCGACAAGGAAGTCGTCTATCGGCGTTTGGGTCATCAGGAAATCGGGGATCCCGGTGACAAGAGGTTTGTGCACTTTGAAAACAAAAAACGTGATACCCCGATCAGTGGGGGACAGTTGTCAGCGTATCCGGAGCAGTGGAAACCCCCTTGAGTGGGAACAAGCTGTCGGCACCGCGGATAAGGAGATCAGGAGCCGTTGATCTCAATGACTTCTCACCGCCATTGATTTTGGTTACGGAGGAAGGGGTTCCTGGTGACGTCAAATCAGGAATCTGTGCATCGGGAAATTGGGGATTCCATTGACAAGAGGTTTGGTGCATTTCGATACGCAAAACCCCGAATTCCGATAAGAGATAAGACCGTGGTCACAGGTTAACGGTCATATGGTTCGAGGCCTATAGTCAGGAGGGCTAACGCTAAAAGGGTCAAGGTGCATATGCACTTCGATATTAGAAATCCCGAAACCCTGACGAAAGGAAAAGCTATAAGGTTGAAGTCTTGGGAACACGGTCGTGTGGACTAGGAGCCTAGCCAGGGAGGGGCTAAGGCCAAAAAGGAGTTCATCGACCATCAGGGAATTACAGAGTACAAGAACCCTTGACTACGGGAAATATGAAACCCAGATAACCTAAAATTAGGATCAGGGAAGACTATGGTATAGGTGAAGGAAGCCGTATAGGTGAACGAAAGACCCGTGGACCGGGTTTGGCATTTTGCGACTACAAGCTTCGGGGATTCTCATTGTTGAGAACTAAACGAAAAAAAAATTGAATCTAGGTAGTGGGTGTGTTACAAAGTGGTATCAGAGCATGGTTACAACAATCGGCCTGAATGGGCTCATGCACGAGTCACGCATAAACCTCGATCGAAGCACTTCTATGAGGAGTAACTCCCTGACTTAACTCCCTTGTCCAGGATTAAAAACTTGGAAAATGAGAACCTGACTGTGTATGCAAGTGAAAGAAGTTATGAATTTATGCGCAATTTTAAATATATATATATATATATATATATATCTAACTTTTGACTAATAACCAGCATTTGTCTTTCACTCAAGCGGACGAACAACCACGGGAATCTACAAATGCAGAGTATGGTGACTCACCAAGAGGTGGGAGAAGGCTCCCACAACAGAGATGAAGAGTCTGACGAGAGAAGAGCAATATGAACCCCTCCATACCTAGCCGAGACTATGAGGAGTCTCATGGTTGAGTTGCAAAGCTGCAAGGCCGATAATGAAAGGATGATGAAAGAACAAGAAAAGAAAACTGAAATTAATGCAGTTCTACTGTAGAGCTTATCTGACCTACAGTGACAAATGCAGCATGAACCTGAGATGCAGAATCGTGGTCGTGTCAGTGGCCACACTGAGAGAAGCACATCCAGAAAATTCCAACCCAGAGGTAAAGAACCAGTGCCAGATGATTCCACCGAGAAGGAAGGTGGTGATTCAGAAGGCTCTTCCAACAGTAGGACCAGTTCCTATTCTCATAAGAAACAAAAGAAGCAAAAGACTTCCAAGAGTCATAAATTTGAGGAATTCAAAAAGGCCAAACCTCCTTCCTTCGACGGCGAGATAAAGAAGGGAGAGGAAGCTGAGGCTTGGCTACTTGGACTGAAGAAATATTTCAGAGTCCATGATTTCTCAGAGAACTTGAAGGCCCGAGTGGCCACTTTCAATTTGAACGGAAAGGCTTCCATCTGGTGGGAAGACCTTAAGAATATGAAAGGGGTCCGCGAGGAGGACCTGTCTTGGAAACAGTTTGAGAAGTACTTCCGGAAGAAGTATTTGTCGGAAAGGTATTTCGACGAGAAGGCTAAAGAGTTTTATGAACTCAAACTGGGACAACTTACTATGGAGGAGTATGTCAATAAATTCCTTGACTTACTGAGGTATGTACCCTACATCAAAGTAGAGAAGGCGAAGGCACAACACTTCATCAGTGGGTTACCCAAGGAGTATCGGAACCGAATCGAATTCGATGAGCCAAAGACCTTATAAGACACTATACGAAAGGCAACATATTGTCATGAACAATATGGACATCGGGCAGAGTCTCGTGGAGACTAGAAACAGAAGAATGGTTCAAAATTTCATAAGAAAGGGAGCAA
This sequence comes from Picea engelmannii, assembly GCA_009831015.1. Taxonomy (NCBI): domain Eukaryota; kingdom Viridiplantae; phylum Streptophyta; class Pinopsida; order Pinales; family Pinaceae; genus Picea; species Picea engelmannii. Next base: position 29,978 of record ML787246.1, read on the forward strand.
ATCCTCGGGATTGAAAAACTACAAGAAGAACCACAGAATGGACTTTCCAACTCGTAGTGTACTCCAGTAGAACTTTCCCTCGGTGGACGGAAATAAAACTTATGGACCTATACCAGTAAAGACTGATAACCCAAAGAGGAAACCTTTGGAATGATGGGATTGTGGAGGAGAGCATCTCTGGAGAGACTGTCCACACTGACAACAGAACAGTCGAAAAATTTATAACATGCAGGAAGCTACCACGGTCAATGATGTGGCAAGGAGTGTGTCACAGATCTATGCAGCCTTGGATAATAACCAAGATGACCACCAAGCTTCAGTGGTGGAAATAGAAGGTATGATTTTCAACCATCTGGTGTCTATTTTGATTGACCCTGGTTCAAATTTGAGTTATATAGCCCCTAAAGTTGTTGATAAGTGTAAGCTACAGCCACGAAAACAACCTAAGCCATGGGTAGTATAGTTAGCCACTGGCACCAAAAGAAAGGTGGTAGAGGCCATACCAGCCTACCAGTTAATGTTGGGTAAATTCCCCACCCAAGCAACCCTTAATGTATTACCCCTGGGATCATACGATCTGTTGATTGGTATGGACTGGTTGGCCGCCCATAAAGCCAAACTGGACTGTTACTATAAAACCTTAGAATGTGTGAGCGAAGAAGGAAAAAGAATAACCCTTCAAGGGATCTGAAAACCGGTCTCGGTGAGACAAATATCAGCCCTGCAAATGAGGAAGTATTTTCGAAATGGATGTCCCCTATATGCAATACAGCTGTTGAAGACAACCGAAGGTGCAAAACCAAGCCCTGATGATCACCCTATCCTGAGAGAATACAAAGATGTATTTCCGGAAGAGGTACCGGGTCTACCTCCGAGAAGAGACATTGACTTCTCGATAGAACTCGCACCAGGAGTGGTGCCGGTGTCTAGAACACCCTACCGGATGAGCACGCCTGAGTTAGTTGAATTCAAATTGCAATTGAAAGAAATGATGGACAAGGGTTATATTCGACCCAGCATGTCCCCATGGGGATCACCAGTCCTATTTTTGAAAAAGAAGGATGGCACCCTTAGACTATGCATAGATTACAGACAACTCAATAAAGTAACCATAAAGAACAAGTACCCGTTGCCCAGGATCGATGATCCATTCGATCAGCTGGGAGGTGTGTCTGTCTTCTCAAAGATTGACTTGAGGTCCGGTTACCATCAAGTCTGAATCAAGGGTGAAGACATCCATAAAACCTCCTTCTAGACACGGTATGGTCACTATGAGTTTGTGGTAGTGCCATTTGGGTTAACCAATGCCCCTGCCACTTTCATGTGCTTAATGAACAATGTACTCAGAAAATTTTTAGATAAATTTGTACAAGTCTTTATTGATGACATTTTAATCTACTCTAAGAATAGAGAAGAACATGAAGAGCATCTTAGACTTGTGCTGCAAGTGCTAAGAAAGCATCAACTCTATGCTAAATTCAGTAAATGTGACTTCTTTCAAAAGAAAATACACTACTTGGGACATGTTCTGTCCAAGGAAGGGGTAGCAGTAGATCCTGACAAGATCAGGTCTATCATGGAATGGCCCACCCCAAAGGATGTCTCAGACATCAGATCCTTTATGGGATTGGCGGGATACTATAGGAGATTTATAAAAGATTTCTCCAAGATTGGTTGTCCAATCACTGCCCTCCAGAAGAAGGGAACAAAATTCCTGTGGACACAGCAATGTGAAGAAAGATTTCAAACCTTGAAACATTTACAAACCCAGGCACCCGTGTTGAAAATTGTTGACCCAGAAGCTAACTTCCTTGTGTGCACATATGCCTATAAGGAAGGACTCGAAGGAGTCCTCATGCAGGGAGGAAAGGTGATCTGCTATGAATCCCGAAAATTGAATGAACATGAGGTCAACTATGTGACTCATGATCTAGAATTGGCTGCCATAGTGCATGCCTTAAAAATGTGGAGGCATTACCTCTTGGGAAGAAAATTTGTGCTTATGACAGATCACTGTGGATTATGGTATTTGTTCAACCAACCAAAGCTCAATGCTAGACAAGCTAGATGGATGGCCCTCCTTAGAGAATTTGATTTTGAAATCAAACACATTAAAGGGAAAGAGAATAGGTTGGTCGATGCCCTCAGCAGAAGCATGAGAACGATTCACCTGGAAACAGTGAGTACCTGCAAGACAGATGTCAAGAACAAAGTCAAGAAGGCACAAGAAACAGATCCCTTCGTTTGAAATGTGAACCTGTACCTACAGCAAGAACCCACTGGAGTAAAATATGAAGGCTATCAGATGACCAAGGGAGGACTGCTCACCTACAGGAATAGACTGTACATTCCCAACTGTGACGACTTGAAGAGGTTCATCATGGATGAACTACATAAAAGACCCTACACCGGTCACCCAGGATACCAGAAGATGATTACTGCCACCCGGAAACAATTTTATTGGCCCGACTTGAAGAAGGACATAGCCAAATATTTGGCCCAATGCATAGAGTGCCAACAGGTTAAAGTAGAACATCGAGACCCAGCAAGACTATTACACCCTTTACCCATCCCAGAATGGAAATGGGAAACCACATCCATGGATTTTATCATTGGATTACCGACTTCAACCAAACATAATGATGCCATTATGGTGGTGGTGGATAAACTAAGCAAGTCTGCTCATTTCATCCCCGTCAAATCGAACTGTAAAGTGATAGATATCGCCCAGATATTCATGAAAGAGGTATTCAGACTGCATGGTATGTCGAAAGAGATAATATCTGACAGAGATACCAAATTTACTTCCAATTTTTGGAAATCACTGATGGCGGGATTAGAGACTAAATTGTTGTTTAGCACCGCCTATCACCCTCAAACCGACGGACAGACAGAAAGAGTGAATCAAATGGGAAGACTACCTGCCATTGGTATAATTTTCTTACAACAACAGCTACCAAGCATCCTTAAAGATGAGTCCCTTCGAGGTCCTCTATGGTAGGCCGTGTAATACTCCAGTCAGCTGGAGTAACCCTGTAAACAGGATTTCTATTGGGCCCGATATGTTTAAAGAGATGGAACAACAAGTGACTCAGATAAAACAAAATTTGAAGGTCTCTCAGAATCGACATAAAAGTTACGTTGATCAAAAGAGAACTCCCAGAGAGTTCAAAATAGGAGACCATGTATATCTCAGAATTAAGCCCAGAAGGAGTTCCCTGAAAATGGGAGCTTGTGCCAAATTGGCACCCCGGTATTGTGGACCCTTTGAGGTTCTAGATAGAGTGGGACCTGTAGCCTATCGGCTAGCACTTCCTCCCACAATAAAAGCACATAATGTTTTCCATGTTTCATTATTGAAGAAATATGTACATGATGCTAATCATATAATTGATTGGTCTGTGATCCAGGTGGAACCAGAGGGAGAATTTCTACCAGAACCCCAATGCATATTGGACAGAAAGGAAACCCCACTCTGGAACAGAACCATTGCACAGGTCAAGGTGCAGTGGAAACATTTTGGCCCAGATGAGGCTACATGGGAAATGGAAGATGCCATGAAACTCGCATATCCGATTTTGTTTACTTCTGTACATGCAAATCATGTTAGTAGATGAGAACATCGAGGACGATGTTCCTTTTTAAGGGGGAGGGAATTGTAACACCCTGTTTCCCCCAGCTTGTAAATATAACGGGATTGGCCAAGGACTACGACAAACTCATAAAGGTGAATATGTGAAGTAAATGGACCTTGAGAAAGAGGTCAATGAATGTGAATGATATTGTGAATTTATTGCAGGACTGCTGAGAGGGGATGTGTAGAATAAGAGACCACGATGGTGGTGGAAGGCCCCAAAAAAGGTGGCGTTAACTCCCATCGAGAATTAAAAGACCGTATTTGGAATCCACTGGCCCGAAGAACCAAAAGCGGCTCGTTGGCCCTGAAATTAAATGCCTCGTGGACTGGTAGGCAGATGTCTTGATGAGGGATGGGATGGTGAATCGCCCATCCGTAGAGCCATCAGGTCTGATCGGCGCGAGGGTAATCGTGCCACACGCAACCTCGTGAGAGGATAAGGCATATGGCAGAGGCGATTGAAAGGGCGGACGCGAGGGGAACTATGGAGGAGGCAGAGTGAGTGATAGCAGAGAGGGAGGATTGCAACCTTCGCTTCTGGTCATTGGGAGACAGAGAGACGCAGTCTCAAAACATTGTGGTCTCAGCTCGAGGGTGGCTAGTGGTAAATCCTTTGGGAGTCGCTGAGCCTACATTTGGGTGGAAACGAGCACCCCTCTCAGCAGTTGCACCCACTTCTGAAGTTACTTCTGATAAGTGTTTTGCTCATATTGCATCTTGAAATTCATATGCTGACATATATGTTCATAAATTGTGAAATGTGAACCATTATAGTATAAGAATGTATGTGTAGTGTTTTGATAAGTAATGTTAGATATATGCTTATAACAGAAAGACCACACATGGATTATATTGGTACATGAAGTTAATTAGGCATGAGTCGAACTAAGTTAGGCTTCCAGCCCGTCCTCGGGAAGCTGTTTACCCATATCTACCTCTGGAAATGCCCCGATATAGATCTCTTCACAGAAACTTCCTCCTTAGAAAGGTTCACCAAGAACCCAAAAAAAGGACTTGAACGCACAAGTCTTATTAACCCTTTTAAGGAGGAATGACCCTCTTAAGGTTCCGAGGTAGCAGTGTAGGTATATGTGACAAATCGACGACTAAGATTTCGTCGGGTGACCCATAGCCATTCATGACCGTTAGATTGACGGAAGCAACGAGGGAATTACATATCTTGCCCCTTTTCCCTCCATCCTCGTGAGCAACGAGGAAATCAGGATCGTAGATCCCAAGACTCGGGAGAACATTTAGACCATGGATCTCTCCACATCCACGATGTAGTGGAGGAATGCATAAGGTGGGACAATCTAAGCTGCTGAATCTCTCATCAGAAATCCCGTCGGTCGTTGAATCGGGTTAAGATGCCCGGAGTTTAGTCTCTGGAGTGTGCGCAGGAAGAACGGATCTAGACTGTTAGATCTGGGTCCATTTCCCCGTCAGCCGTCGGATCGGACAGGTAAGTTCCTTTTTGGGTTGGCGTTTGACGCAGCCCGAGGGCTCCTCTAGACCGTTCATCCCTTTAGGACAGGTGTCAAATATCCGGAGAGAGTCGGGATATTGGCCATCGGCATATCAAATATCCTGAGGTCGAGGGAATCAGGACGCTATAAGTCGCGGACCCCGAGAGCTCATCTTGATTGGCCATCCATTTAGGATGCGTGTCAGAGAGATGGAGCCATCGGGATATCGGCATTCGAGAAATCGGGATTTCTGAGGTCGAAAGAACCGGGACATCGAAAGTCTCGAAATCCCGGAGGAATCGAGACCGTCCGCTCGAAGATACACGTGGCAGAGATCGGAGCCTTTGAGGAAGGCCCGACAAGGAAGCCGTCTATCGGCGTTTGGGTCATTGGGAAATTGGGGATCCCAGTGACAAGAGGTTTGTGCACTTTGAAAATGCGAAACGTGATACCCCAATCAGTGGGGGATAGTTGTCAGCGTATCCGGAGCAGTGGAATCCCCCTTGAGTGGGAACCAGCTGTCGGCACCGCAGATAAGGAGATCAGGAGCCGTTGATCTCAGTGACTGCTCACCGCCGTTGATTTTGGTTACGGAGGAAGGGCTTCCTAGTGACGTCAAATCGGGAATCTGTGCATCGAGAAATCAGGGATTCTGTTGACAAGAGGTTTGGTGCATTTAGATACGCGAAACCCCGAATTCCGATAAGAGATAAGACCGTGGTCACAGGTTAACGGTCATATGGTTCGAGGCCTATAGTCAGGAGGGCTAACGCTAAAAGGGCCAAGGTGCATATGCACTTCGATATTAGAAAGCCCGAAACCCCAACGAAAGGAAAAGCTATAAGGTTGAGGTCTTGGGCACACGGTCATGTGGACTAGGAGCCTAGCCAGGGAGGGGCTAAGGCCAAAAAGGAGTTCATCGGCCATCAGGTAATTACAGAGTACAAGAACCCTTGACTACGGGAAAGACGAATCCCTAATAACCTGAAATTAGGATCAGGGAAGACTACGGTCTAGGTGAAGGAAGCCGTATAGGTGAACGAAAGACTCGTGGACCGGGTTTGGCATTTTGCGGCTACAAGCTTCGGGGATTCTCATTGTTGAGAACTAAACGAAAAAAAAAAAAAATTGACTCTAGGTAGTGGGTGTGTTACACCTTCCAGTTGCAGCTGGAAAACAAAGGAAATCAGTGCTTCCAATGAATGTAATTCTTCAAGACATATAAGAAAAATCATTCTGTGGTTTTCTCCCTCTTTGGGTTTCCACGTAAAACACTGGTGTACTGTGTATGTGTATGATTGTTCATTTGTTCATTGCTTATTTACTTTGCAGTTATTGGATGATATTTCTACATTGATATAACACTTGGATTATATGGTTAAAAAGGATTAAATTTCTCTATTACTAATTCACCCCCCCTCTCAGTAATACAACAATTGGTATCAGATTTGGTTCCTTCAGGAAATAGTTTAACCACTGGAAGGAGATCATGGATTATTCTGAGAATGGAGTACCAATATTTAATGGTCGGAATGGTTTTAAGTATGAGTTGTGGAGCATAAGGATGGAAGTATTTTTACAGGCACAGGGACATTATATTTGGTTATCAGTTGTTACAGGATATGATAGTTCAAAAAGGGCAAAGACTGCAGCCAAGAAGGAATTGAGGAAGAATAACAAAATAATAATGGATTTCATCTGGGAAGGATTACCTAATCCGGTAAGAGAAAAGGTTGGTAAATGTTCATCAGCAAAATAATTTTGGGATAAGTTACATGACATATATTCTTCACCCATCACAGATTCAGAAAATGTCAAAGAAGATGCAGATACAAATCAAGAAGAATTATGTTCACCATGTCAAGCAGATTCAGAAGATGAAGAGTACATAATCACCAGAGGTATGTTGTTTTATTTTAATTGTGAAAAACATGGACATATTGAAATAGAATGCCATGAAGGAAATGAGACAGAAAAACTAATTGAAAATGAAGACAATTATGAAGAAGAATTGATTAGTGTTTTATATGAACTAAGAGAAGAAAACAATTCACTCAAGAAAGAATTGATGAAACAAAAGGAAAGTGTTCACATTTTTGAAGAATCCCAACAGGTCATCGAGAACTTAAGAACTCAACTAGAAGAAGCCCTAAATATCGAAGAAAATCTTGAATATCAAAAGCAGTGTTTGGAAACCAACATAGCAGCACAGAAGGAAGAAGAAAAAATGAGAGAGAAGATATTGACAGATCATCTTAAGGAAATAACTAACGATATAAACCAGCTTGAGGCAGAGTTTGGTCAAGAAGAGAAAGGACTTGAAGAATAAATAATCACATTAAAAATTCATCTTGAATAAGCAAAAAGAACAGAAGAAGTCATGAAGTCTCAGATAATGAAGAAAGAAGAAGAGGTTGAGAAGCTTGAAAAAGAAGTTGTCACATTGAGAAGTAAAATCATCAAGCTCAACAAGAACTTTGAAGAGACAGAAACATCCACATCAGTTATAGAGAATAAAGAGAAGCACTCTAAGTTGCTAGAAAAGAAGAATGAAGAAAATAGAAAGAGTTATGCAGAAGTACTCAAAGGACGGAATCATGGTCAACCAAAATCTAAGAAAACTATTGAAGATACATCTTCAAGAAGACCATCCATGTTCAAGCCACAAAGAAGCTTCAATCATGATCCTGATTAGTCAAGGAAAAAATTCAGAAGGACTACGCCACAAAGAAGATCATTCACTCCCAGGTATGCAAATTTATTTTATGGTCATTGTTTTTATTGTACTAACTTTGGACATAAGGTTGCATATTGCAGTGATTATAAAAGAAATGTTCAAGCAAGAAGTGCCTATGTGGTTGCACGTAACATTGAGTGTTACAAATGTCATAACTATGGACACATAGCCAGTGATTGTAGAAGCATGATCAATACTTCCATGAAAGAGAATACTAATATCAGATATAAGAAAGTATGGATAAGAAAACAAGAAGAACAGGTGAACAAAGACCAAGTACCAGAGATCGAAATATTGGCAATAAAAAAAGATGAAGAAAATTCTATAGAGAAAAAGAAAGATGTCAGATACATAAAGGTTTGGAAAATAACTGAAAGAAAGGAAGGTGTAAATAAGAAACAAGTTCAAGATATTGTACTTCCAGGCATTGTAGTGAAAGATGAATCCACAGATAGAAAGAAAGAATTCAGAGCTCAAAGAGGTAATGAATCTACCAATGAAGATGGTCATGAATCTACCAATGAAGATGATGATGAATACACATTAGAGCAGGAATTGTTCTGAGCCATCCAGATTAGATACTCCCAAGTAATATGAATATTAGATAGGGGGAGTCTATGCGATAGTTGTGACAGACCAAAGAACCATCCTTCGAGCAGCTTGCAGAGTTTGAGAAGACAGATTCAGAGCAATCAGTTAGCAAAAGTACAGTTTGATAGATTAATCAAGACTTCATGATAGTATAGTGATAAATGGGTTAGCATTATGGACAGTTGTGCAAGTAGAGTCTTGGAAAGTATGGACATAGATGGATTTGTAAGAACACTTAGCAGGTTTGGACAAATATATGATAGTGGACGAGAGCATGGATTCGTAGATTGGTTTAGAGAGTGGTTCAGAGACAAAGGAACATTATCATAATGGATGATAATTACATAGGAAATGGATCGAACAACACTAATGGATTCCAAATTGACAGATATTTTTTCAACACATGCAGTGCATACATTAGTTCAGATTCAAAACAGAGTAATGCTCAGAAACAACAATAACAAAACTCCCTACGAACTATGGAAAGGAAGCGCAGACAACAACACTCTACATCAAGGTAACTCAAGGTAATATTTTATTAATTGAAATTTATGTTGATGATATTGTTTTGGAAGTACTAATGACAGGTTAAGCCAAAAATTTGCAAAGGATATGCATAATGAATTTGAAATGTCATTTCTTGAAGAACTATCCTTTTTTTGGGGTCTTCAGATATGTCAAAGAAACCAAGGAATTTTTATTTCTCAAACTAATTATATCAGAGAAATGTTAAAGAGGTTCAGAATGGAAGATTGCAAACCAATTACCACTCCTATGAAAACCAGTTACAAGTTGAGAAAATATGATGATTCAAAGTCTACAGACCAGAGGCAATACAGGTCAATGATTGGTAGCTTACTATATGTGACAACATCCAGACCAAATGTAATGTAGACTGTTGGACAAGTGGAACGATTTCAAGAAGCACTAAAGGAATCACATATATTAGTAGTGAAGAGTATTTTTAGATATCTCAAAGGAACAGAAGAGTTTGGATTATGGTATCCAAAAGGAAAGGATCTATCACGTATTCCCTACATAGATGCAAATTGGGCAGGTTGCATTGATGACCGACGAAGCAACAGTGGAGCAACGTTCTACTTGGGTGAGAGTTTAGTATCTTTGTTAAGCAAGAAACAATCATCAATATCCTTATCTATAGTCGAGGCATAGTATATTGCAGAACAACATGTTGCACGCAGGTTCTATGGATGAAAAAAACTTTGACAGATATACAGGCTGAGTATGATGAGCCCATTCCAATCTATTGTGATAATACAAGCACCATCAGTTTCTCAAAAAAACTCGGTGATGCACTCCAAGATGAAGCACATTTAATCAAGTCTCACTTTCTACGGAAACAGGTTGCAGAGAAGAACATCGGAGTTGAATATGTGGGAACAAAAGAAGAAGTGGCATACATCTTTACAAAACCACTTCCACGGGAATCCCTTGAGTATCTTCGCCAGAGACTAGGAGTAATTTCTACTCCAAAATGAATGATTTTGAATGCTTATCCTATATGTCTTAGATGTACACGAGGAAGCACCATAAATAGGACAAAGGGGGAGATATTTATCAGATGCAAAGGTAAATTCTTGGAGAGAGAGCATAGAGGCATGTTTCCAAGGGGAGCGATTGTCACAAGGGAAGAATGAGTGATATGAATTCAGAGTGATACCCTTTGTCAAAGGGGGAGACATTATTCATATGAAGGGAAAGAGAATAATCAGGGGATTATAAACACAAAGAAAAATCAAAGGCACGTAGACATGGGGAGCAGCCCCAAGGAGAGTTCAGTCAGGGGGAGCATCCCCAAAGGGAGATACCCTTTTCCATTGATGTCAAAGGGGGATATATAGAAACATTGAGAAAGAGTATAAACATGAATGTTATCATGACTAAGTGTTGCCATCAATGCCAAAGGGGGAGATTGTTAGATAGTTGTCTTAGGTTGATGGATAGTTGGTATGGAATGTTGGTTTTCATTGATGTCAACTATTGGAGAGTGATATTGTAGATTGATTTCAACCCTTAGTGATTGATGTCAACCCTTGGAGAAAGTCCGACAATGAATTATGGTAGCACAAAGGTTTGGGTAATGGACCCAAGGTTTTTTCATGTATAATGGTATGAGTTTTAATATATTTGAAGGTAATACTATTCTAGATGGATAGTACATGTAATTCCATTTCTGGTGGTATGTGGAATGTCACATAACTCCTCACAGTTAGAGAGTTATGGCCATGAGAAGTTGGAGAACCCAGGTTCGGGTAATGGACCCAAGTTTGTTTGATGGATAATGGTATGAGTTTTTATATATTTCAAGGAAAGACTATTCTATATGGATAGTACATGTCATGCCATTTCTGGTGGTATGTGGGATGTCACATAACTCCTCACGGTTTGAGAGTTATGGCCTTACGAAGTTGGAGGACCCTCATATGTTGGCTTGAAGCCCCAAAAGGTCAAAGAAGTCAAAGAGATTGCAAAGAAGAAATTATTATTTAAATGATAAAGTAAAGTGACAAAGTCAAGAAGGATTATTTAAATAATAAAGTGAAGTGACAAAATCAAATAAGATTATTTAAATGATAAAGTGAGGTGACAAAGTCAAGGAGGAATATTTAAATAATAAAGTAATGGAGAACTTTCTAATTATGGAAAGTGGTTAACCTTGAAAATGAGAAAAATAGATTAAGTGACCTACAAATGGGTTAAGTGACCTAGAAATGGGTTAAGTGACCTAGAAGTGGGTAAAGTGACCTAGAAGATGTTTTTAAGGAAGCTACTTGGAGAGTATAAATAAGAGGCAAGGCTCTTTCATTTTACATCACACTTGATAATATTGAATATATATAGGTGACTGAGGTAACCAAAGTATATATAAGCTGAATTTCATAGGGAAGGTGAAGAAAATAAGGCCGGAATTCAAGGGAGGATAAATTCTTTTGATGATGCTTTCTAAGGTATGTTATTTACAGGTCATCTCACCATTTTCGCAATAATGTTTTTTCTAGAATGATTCAGACCGTACAATTGATATTCCATTGAGGAAACATATCCAATTATCTGTGGTAAAAATTTCAGCTTGTGGTTCGTTGTATTTTTGGAGTTACACTTCATGGAAAATAGGTTTTGTGGCTAGTCCTGAAACTAGTATAAAACAAGTGTTTCGAGTAAAAACGCCATAACTTCTTCATAACAGATCCAAATTCAGTAAGACCAAATGTGTTGGTTATAGTACAGTCTGTAGTATTCTGTGTAACATTTTCATATCAATTCAACAAATATTCTATGTGGGGCATGCTCTACAAGGTTTCTCTCTAGAATAAGCCAGAATTCAACAAGGTATGTCATTTTTGCTATAACTCATTTTCTGAGAGGTTCCAAGTAGTGACACCTAGAGAAATTTCATAAAACAAAATGAAGAACATCGTGTACTATTTTCATATCTTTATTCATTACAGGTACATAGTCATGATTATTTCAAGTTAGGGTTGTTGACTAATCCCAAACTAGTCATGTGAGATTAAAGAAAAGTTTGATGAAAATGCTAGTCTCTTGTTGTGAAAGTTAAGGAAGGTTTGCAGGTATGTGATCATATACACCAAGTCTATTACAGAGTTACAAATCATATTTGGATGATGAAATTGATGAGGGATTTTGGTTAAGGTACATGTTGGGTACATGGTTGAGACAAGTAGTTGATGAGTTGGCACATACATGAGGTGTATAGTTGATGATGTTGGTTCATATTGATGAGTCACAGTTGATGAGTAGTTGATACATGATTGGTACATACTAGGTACATGGTTGGAGGCACTTGTTAGTAGAATTGTTGACACATGGTATATGGATGATGTAGCATACTTCTATTGGTATATTATTAGAAGCACATATTGATCTTGGTGATGATTATGAGTTATTGTGTTATGGTTGGTTGATGCACATCTTTGAGAGTTGTCTTGGTGATGGATCTTGGTGAGTAGATCTAATTTGGTTGATAAGATTGATGAGACAGGTTGTTGTGATAGGTTGTTTGGACAGGTTGTTGTGACATGTTATTTGTACAGGTTTGGTGCATGGTTGATGCACATGTTCATGGTACATGTTTTGTACAGGTTGGTGCATGGTTGATGCACTTGTTTATGGTACAAGTTGATTACAGGTTGATTGGTATAGGTTTACAGCAGTATATCTCATAGTGATAGTGTGGCAGTGGTTCCATCATTCTACTTATACGCTAGGGCGGTTGGACGAGGCAAGGACAGGTGGTTGTAGCCACCTTCCGGTTGTAGCTGGAGAACATAGGGGGTTGTATCCTCCTTCTGGTTGTAGCCAGAGAATTGGGGAGTTGGAGCTTCCCTTGGGTTGTAGCCTGAGAAACTAGGGGGTTGGAGCCTTCTTCCAGTTGCAGCTGGAAAACAAAAGAAGTTGGTGCTTCCAATGAATGTAATTCTTCAATACATATAAGAAAAAGTATTATGTGGTTTTCTCTTGCTTTGGGTTTCCACATAAAACACTAATGTACTGTGTATGTGTATGATTGTTCATTTGTTCATTGCTTATTTACTCTGCAGTTATTGGATGATAATGCTACATTGATATAACACTTGGATTATATGGTTAAAAATGATTAAATTGCTCTATTATTGATTCACTCCCCCTCTTAGTAATCCAACAAGATCAAGGGTTGGAGCAACGAGGACAATCGACTGAAAGGAGGTAGGTCATTTATCCCATTATCTCATATTCTCTTCTCATTCAGTTTTTGGGAATATAGAATAGATTTAAGGGGAAAGTAGGGAACCATTTGCTACCTTTTGTATTGGATCAAGGGAGTCTTGATCCAAGGGGGGTTTCACCTGTCCACAAGGGAAACTTTTCCACACCAATGACACAGAAGAAGTATGATTATGTGATGATTGTAGTAGATAGGTTTTCAAAAATGGCACATTTGTAGCATATAAGAAGACAAGTGATGCTAGTGAAATGGTTACGTTGTTTTTTAGATAAGTGGTAAGGTTACATGGCCTACCGAGGAGTATTACTTCAAATAGAGACACAAGATTTCTTGGTCACCTTTGGAGAATGGTTTGAAAAAGGTTGTGTTCTAAGTTGCTATATAGTTTGGCCTATCATCCCCAAATAGATGGGAAGACTGAGGTGGTGAACCGAATTTTAAGAAATGTATTGAGAAGTTTGAGTGGTGAAAATCCTAATCAGTGGGATTTAGCTTGGGCTCAAGTTGAATTTTCTTACAATGATTTAGTGAACAGATCTATCAGAAAGAGCCCATTTCAAATTGTTTATGGCAGGTCACCTAAAGGGGTGGTATATTTGGTTGATTTACCGTATCTAGGAAATAAAAGAAGTGTTGATGTAAATGATTTTGCAGACAGTATGCATGAACTGCATGAACAAGTCAAGAAAAAACTACAAGAAAGTAATAACCAGTATAAATAGAGGATGGATCTGCGGTGAAGGCATAAAATCTTTCAGGAAGGTGAGTTAGTCATGGCTCACTTGAGAAAGGAATGATTTCCCAAAGGCACCTATAACAAGCTTACGTATAAGAAAATAGGACCGTACATAATCTTGAAGAAAAATTATGATAATGCTTATCAGTTGGAACTTCGAGACAAGTTTGATATATCTCCAACATTCAATGTTGTTGATCTATACGACTTTCATGAAGGAAAAAAAGGTGATAATAAATATACTATGGATGGATGGGAACAATAATTACCAGTCAAGCAAGCTGAAGAAGTGGAAGAAATTTTGGCCACAAGTATTGGTAGAAAAACTCGCAACAAGGAGTATCTTGAATATTTAGTCAAGTGGAAAAATAGAGGGTTTGAGAATGCATCGTGGGTTTCTAAAGAAGAACTAATATTCCTACGAAACTCTTCATCCTATGGAGCAATAACCACATGAGTTGGGAGATCATGTTTTTCTTACCAAGGGTGTATGATGCAGGAGCATCTTTGGTTCTAGGAAATCTGCATCACCCAAAAACATTTCAATTATGTACAAGTTCAATTAGGATGAATAAAGATGGTTGCAACTCTACCTCACAGCTTGTGTTGTGACTCCTTGTTACAAATAATAGTGTTGTGAATCGTACCCAAATGACGAATGACAGTGTTGCGACTCCTATGCTACAACTCCGTGATACAGGAAATATGTTGCAACTCCACGCTACATGCAATATGCTGCAACTCCATGCTACAAGATTCTTTGTTGCAATTTCACGCTATAAAAATTATGTTGCAATTCCACTCCATGCATCCTGGGAAGATAAAACGCCAAGTGATAATCGTTGGTGAAGGAAGAGGGAACAAAATTCAAATTGGGAAATGGTTAGGCAATGAACATTCATGATTGTTTATATCCTTCAACGAATAGAAACAAATTGACGGGAGAAGAATTGGGGATACAAAAGGGGAGAAAAGGAGTTGAAGGGTTAGTTGTTCGATCAAAAGAAAAAAAGGAGTTTCTCTTAGTTTCAATGGAAGTTATTGATATCACCACAAAGGACAGGGTCCAAAAAAGACTGTATCAGGCGATGAAGGATTGTATCTAATAACCGCATTGTAATCAAAGGAGTTTTGAAATAAATGATCCATGCGAGGATTCATAGCCTGTTTGTGTTCTTGTGGTTGTAATTAAATTATTCTATTTCAATCTTTGATAACAGTAACTGAAAATTTTGTTGTGTTTCCAAAACATGAGTTTCGTTGTGCATTCTGAAGGCAGAGCATAGTCTTGTAGGTGCTAGAATTGTTGCAAGGATTTTTTGTTGCATCAAAGGTCAATCCACAACAACTTTGATCCTACTAGAACAACTATAATATTGAAATTACTAATTTAATTTGTACTAATAATTATATGAATATATTTAACACAATATGACTTTAATATCCATAAAGATTCAACTAGAAAATTAGAAACAAAATACATATATAAAATTTTAACATCTTTTTAAAATTAAACTTTACATATATAAACTTCAAACATTTTTTGTAAATTTGAACGATTGTTTTGGTTTTGATTGGGAAAAAGATAAATAGTACTACTCTTGTAATATGGAAATACAATAAAAATCAATAATGTGGTTGGTTGACAACAACAACAAAGTGGGTCAAATGCTTGTCATGGAGAGGGTGTTGATATATTTCACTTTCATGTTTAGTATGGTTAGTATGGGTTTGAAGGGAAACATACATGCATTAAAAGCTATTCATATTCACAACTGACTATTATTAAGTTTTTTTATTTAAACAATTTTTGAAATAACATTTACTTGTAGTTTAATCTTTGTTTTATAGTGATATTTTGAATAAATATAATAAAAATATTTGTAATAAATTAGGAGTTTGTAATGGTTAAGAAGTGTGTTTCCTCATCGGACCTTCATAGACTTTAGTAGTCAAATTGTTGTGGGGAGGGGGTCCTTTGTCCCACACAAGAGGGTCTCATACACCAATTTGGTGGCCGAGGTAGTAGTGACCTTAAAATTAGATTATTATTATTATTAATGGAATACAACTATTTACATTTTAATTTAATAATATTTAAAATTGGTACTATTAATGCCAAAAATAGAATTTTAATTTAAAGCTCTCTATACTGGAAACTCGTTCCCAAGTTCCCAATTCTTTAATGTTCAAGCTCTCAAAAAGCTCCCAAGTTCTCCAAAAATGTTTCATAATAGTTCCCAAACTCCCAAAAACATTTGAACTACAAAACCAAATTTCATAGATACCAAAAATGATTCCAATGCAACTATGAAAAAAAGTAATTTTCATTCTATAATAAAATAAAAATTCCAATTTAAAATAAAAAATAAAAAATTCAATATCATTCAATCTTCCATCAATACAATACAATTAAAAAAAACAATAATCTCACATCATATCAATTGCAATTTTAAAAACTTTAAAAATACATTATACAAAACTTTCCACCATCCTTAAAAAAAAAAAAAATGGAAATGCATCCTCCATTCTATTGTTAACCCTAATAAATAATAAACATGCTCATAATACATAAATGTATTTAATAACACAATAATATCTTATCTCTCCAACTTTCAAAAAAGAGGCTTTATTGCCATTAGGCCATCTGACATAGTTTGTTCATTCATTTCTGCTTGTGAGGATCTCACATGCCCTTTCACTTAATGCATGAACTCAATTCAGGAACCAATTATGAACGCAAGGATATTAATATTTTATTTAATTGAATCATACTATCACAATTATCTAAAATGTCATTTTATCACATCCCTTAAAATCATATAAATTTGATTTTTATAATTCAATAAAGTAACGAATTTAATTTTTATAATTCAATAAAGTAATGAATAGGCTTTTCGGTCATAAATATTTTGGTTCTTGGACTCGCTTTTTAAGGTGTTCCCTTTATTCTTTGCTTTTGTATGGTGGGCTCTTTAATCATTCAATGTCTAGAATTTTATATATAGTTTAGATTATATATTCAATATATCCATATCCACATCTACATTTATTCTATTATATATATTCAAAATATTTACATCCACATTTAATATATTCAAATTAATTATTTAATATAATAATTAATTTAAATAGATTTGAAAAAGAAAATCTAAAAATTTAAAAAAGAGTGTTTAAAGTTGTTTTAAGAAAGAGTGTTTAAAGTTGTTTTAAAAAAGAGTTAAGGACATTGAGATTTGGTTGAATGTTGTTTGTGAGTATTGAAAGAGATGTAATATTTTCCTCCTATGCAATGTTTTTAGTGTTTTTATTGGAGTAGCTCACAAGTCTTGAGCATGAGAATGGTTGATGGGAGCCTATTCAAATTGATCCAGAGCTTATATTAGATAAATGAGAGCCAATCCTATATGATAGAGACCTTTTTATTCCTGTGAGAGTTTCTCTCACTATTATTTACTATGATGGTTTGTGTTATTTAGTTAAATTAGATGGTTTTTTTTAGATATTTAATTTAATATTGTGTAACTTTAATGTAATATATATATATATATATATATATATATATATATATATATATATATATATGGGGTAATTTTTTTAGTTATTCCATTAAAATACAGTAATAGTACAATTAAGAGATTTGGGGTGAATTGAAAAAGAGACATTCAGAGAGAAAGACTTAAAGTTCTAAAGATTGAGTTTGCCTTTATTGGGAAACCAGGCACTCAAAATTTGGAAAAACATGCCTACCCATAGAGGGAAACCATGCTCTCAAAAGAGACTGCATGTCTTAGCATTGTTTGACTTGTCATAAGCAAAAACTGGAACTAAATTTTTTTTAAGAAACCTGAAAACAGACAAGAGCAAGATAATTAAGGAGGAAGACCTCCAAGGGGGATTTCTTCGACCACTGGGTACTCGAAAAAGTCGTTGTCACTAGAAGAACTGGTGGAGCTGGATTGTGCTTCCTTGGTGGGCAGTCTCGTACATTTGGTGAAGAAGGACGGGGGAGGCAAGTCACTGTGATGGACTTTCTGCATGGGGGGGAATTCAGGGCTTCGCTCGCCTGTGCAGCCTGCCTGACCGGTTGAGCCTCTATTGTCTGCATGCAGTTGATACCTGAAGGTGCTAGGTTCTTGTGTTGGCCATCTAAGGACAAAGAGTGGGATCCAGGAGAACGGGGTGAGTCAAAGGGACTATGAATGAAAACACTGGGAAGACTAAGAAGGGAGCGAGCCAACAAATATTTTATCGTCCAATAGCTTCTTTGGCACCTTTGGGTGCATTGGGTTGCAGGATGGTAATTGGTCATTTCCTCCTTCTAGTCGTCCAACATTTGTCGAATGGAGCGTGGGACTGAACACTCATAGCCTTCCTGACTGACAACGATAGGCCGAGAATGGGCGTTAGTCGCTCTACCTCCAAGGCCACCCCTCCCCAGGTGGGGGGTAGCATGCATGCGTTTGGGCATTACAGGATCCATGAGCACCTTGTGGAGAAACTTTGGAGAGGACCACGACACCCTGTTGAGCTTATGGTTGTTGTTGCAGGACTGAATCGAGAGCAGGGTCAGACCGACGGAGAAGGAAAGAGAGGATCTGCCAAAGGATCTTTGAGCGTCAAGAGAAGATCCGTTGAGCAGAAGCACGAGCCAAGGATTGAACTGAATTAATCGGAAGTGGAGGTTCCCTGGGTGGAAAAGGAGAGAGCTATGGGCCATCAATGCCCACACCATTTGCAGAGCCAAACCCGACGCCATAGTACCTCGCTGCAACTGAAGCATGAGAGAAATGATTAGCGAAGTTAATTCTCGGGGCCTCAAGCAATTCCCAAAATTAATTCATATGGAGAGTGGGAGGGGCAGGAGTCAGGTGGTCATCAGTTCGGGCACTGGAGGTGACGTAAGTGGAATCCAAGTGGACCGCATAAGCATTTGCATCCGGGAACTGCAAAATACTTGTTACTTTTGACATTTTGTGTAGTTGATTTAAACTCTTGATAATTGGTTCTAATATTGCAGACGTTGCACTCATGACACTTTTTTTTATAAATTGTATGTAAATTTGTATTAGTAGAAATGAGAAGCATTTTATTAAAAATAAAAAACTTGGCTTGAGATGGTGGTGAAGGAAGACGAGGAAATAATAGATATAGAGATAGAAGCCTCAACTCTAGTAGAGGCCTTTAAGGAAATATGGGAAAAGTGACTAATACATCATAATGTACATGTAATCTAAACAAAACCTAAGCTTTAAACTATAGAATATATTTAACATTTAATGCTCCTCTAAAAATTAACAAAGTATATGTGTCTTTTTTATTTACGTAAATAATGGGGTAGTATGTGGAGTGGAGGGTTTGAAAAAAAGGGCTTAGATCCAAAACATGAGTGATCACTCACAATTATTCAAACTAAATTGTAACAATTGTTTGTGTGTTTCTTGGATTTAAAACTATACAATGTTATTTATCTAATCTGTGCTATTAATTCTTAACTTCGGAGATAAGAAAAATTTAAAGGTGCATCTACACCATATAATACACGTGGATATTTTGGAGGGAGATTTTGAATTGTAAAGGCGGGAAAACTCCAAAATACATTAATGTATGAAATCTCAAATTACAAAATGACTATGGTAAAACTCTCATTATTTTGTCTTAGGCTCCTTAACAATTTTTAGAGTATCAATCATTGATTTTACAAGCCTAAAAATACAACATAACTATAGCAAAACTTACTACTTTGTCTTAGGCTTTCTAATATTTTCTAAAGTACCAATCATTGATTTCACAAGAACAACTTTGTCTTTGTTTTTTCATGGTACAAAATTCATTGAGTGTATAGTTGCCCCTTGTCTTTAGCTCCAGTTTGTTGCTCTTTCATATTACTCTTTTGTGTACATCATAATCTCCCTCTTTTGTGTACAACATAATCTCCCTCTTGAAATCATATTCCCTTCAAGTGTTTATGAAACCTCCAAGTTTTGGTTCTTACTCTTACATAGTTGCTGGTTTTTTCCTTGGTTCCTTACTCTTACAAATTGCCTTTCTGTAAGTGATTTTTGTCTTTGGTCCTTGCTTGTATTGATGCCCATCCATGACTATCTTGTTTCTAGTTTTTTTTTTTTAAATTCAAATCTCTTCTTGGACAAAAAAACCATCAAGCTCATGTTTTTGTGAAAGATTTTGTCTTTAGTTCCTTACTATTACAATTTGCCTTTCTGTAAGTGATTTTTGTCTTTGGTCCTTGCTCATATTGATGCCCATCCATGACTCTCTTGTTTTTAGTTTTTTTGAAATTCAAATCTCTTCTTGGAAAAAAAACCATCAAGCTCATGTTTTTGTGAAAGATTTTGTCTTTAGTTCTTGTTCTTATTGATGCCCATCCATGATTCTCTCTTGTTTCTAGTTTTTTTTTTTTAAATTCAAATCTTTTCTTGGGCTGAAAAACCATCAATCTCATTAAACATGGTACCAACATGGTATTTTTTTCCATTCCTTTTATTATCTTTTACAAATCAAGAGGTCTCCACTAAAGTTGGATTTGGAAGAATAAATATATTAATTGGTGAGGTATTTGAACAATGTAGAATAAAAAGACACTCAAAAGACCTTTCTTTTTGGGTGAGAATTCTTCTTTAATTCTTAAAAAAATAAAACCATTTTAATTGTAATTTATTTATTTATTTAACATGAGAATTGATAACTCGTTAAAGTGACTTGGACTAGGCCTAGGATCAAACGCATTGGTCGCCACTATAACCCAAAGGTATATCCAACAACTCGCAGGCTAAATATACCAATAAATTATGACTTAGCAAGGACCAAGACATCCATAGATAACTTTCATTTTTTGTGGGGTCTCACTTGTGAGGGGATGCTTGCCCTTCTAGCCTTATCACAATGAGCCAAGTCTCATTGAGGATTTGAACCTGGGTAGGCAGAGTGTGAGACCTACCTCCGCACCACTTGAGCTATTGTTTGTGTGTTTCTTGGATTTAAAACTACACAATGTTATTTATCTAATTTGTGTTATTAATGCTTAACTTCATAGACAAAAATAATAAGAAACATTTAAAGGTGTATCTACACCATAGAATACACATGAACATTTTGGAGGGACAATTTGAATTTTAAAGGGGGGGAACTCCAAAATACATTAATGCATGAAATCTCGAATTACAAAATGACTATGGTAGAACTCTCACTACTTTGTTTTAGGCTCTGTGACATTTTCTAGAGTATGAATCATTGATTTTGCAAGCCTCAAAATACAACATAACTATAACAAAACTTACTACTTTGTATTAAGCTCTTTAACATTTTCTAGAGTACCAATTATTGTTTTTACAAGAACAACTTTGTCTTTGTTTTTTCATAGTACAAAATTATTTGAGTGTATAGTTGCCCCTTGTCTTTAGCTTCAATTTGTTGCTCTTATAGATTATTCTCTTATGTACAACATAATCTCCCTCTTGAAATCATATTCCCTCCAAGTGTCTATGAAACCGTTTTTGTTTTTTCCTTGGCTCCTTGTTCTTATAAATTGCATTTTTGTGAGTGATTTTGTCTTTAGTCCTTGCTCTTACTGCTGCCCATCTATGAGGGACTCTCTCATTTCTGATTTAAAAAAATTCAAATCTCTTTTTAAATAAAAAAAAAACCATAAGTTCATTGAACATGGTACCAAGATGGTATTTTTTTTCCCTTCCTTTTCTTATCCTTTACAATTTAAGAGGTCTCCATTAAAGTTGGATTTGGAAGAATAACTATAGCAATTGGTGAGGTATTTCATCAAAGTAGAATAAAAAAGCACTCAAAAGACCCTTCTTTTAGGTGAAAATTTTCTTCTTTAATTCTTAAAAAAAATAAAATCATTTCAATTTCAATTTTTATTTATTTATTTAACATGGGAATAGATAACTTGTTAAAGTAACCTGGATCAAGCCCGAGATCAAACTAATTGGCTGCTTCTATAACCCAAGGGTATATTAAACAACTCACAAATTAGATATACCAATAAATTATGACTTAGCAAGGGCCAAAACATCACGCCCACATTTTTTGGGGATCTCACTTGTAAAGAGATACTTACCATACACAATGAGCCAAGTTTGATTGAGGATTTGAACTTAGATAAAAAAAAGTGCAAGACCTACATCCACACAACTTGAACTATTATCCCTAAACTCAATTATAATTTTACCATGATCACAATTTCATTTACAATCAAGCTATGCCCTAAAATTATGACCATCTCTAAATTGACCCATAAATTTAAAAAACTTAAAAACCACCAAATTAATCAAAACTCTCGTCGAATTCGATAAATGAACAAAAGAGAAATATAATTATTTGTTTAGTTACCTTGTGTATACATTCGATTACCTTGTACATTAAATATTTGTATGTTCAAAGTTTTGAGAGTTAATCATTTGAACACATGCTAATTATTACTCACTAAAATTTAAAGTCATAAGTGTTAAAAACCATGGAATTTCTCCCAAAAGATTCCGTTTGTAATCATTGTTCCTACCATTACTCAAACTTCACCAATAGTTTTTAGTGGTATTTTGCTATGAATTTAGTGTTAGTGTGGATTCACATAACACTAATCGATTGCAAAATCATTGTTTTGGACAGGTAAGCAAAATTGTAATGTAGGTACCCCACATTACCGTTGGATTCAACTGACACCTTCCCTTGCAAAGGGCAACACACAACTAGAGTCAGTCTGCACATGTTGCAGAGGCACGGAGCTCACATTCTCCTTGCTAAAGCGATGGATCACCTCACCAGCAGACCCACCCCATTGCTCAGAAGCAAATGCACCTAATAATCCCGCCCTGGCCCTCCTTTGTATAGAATACCATATAACTTTACAAATATGTGTAGCCATGAGTTGTTAAAGGGGGAGACATGGGTTACGCGAGACCCATCATATCTAACATTAGAAACGAGGACATAAAAATCAAACAAACAATAATTAATAGACTGAAGAAATGGGAACATAAAAATCTAAAAGACAATAAATTAATAAATTGAAGTGCAAGTGGGGGAATCGGAATAGGTAAGTGTTTTAAACGTACGAGTGTTTGTTAAGTTCCCCATAACAAACACTATATTTGATCGTTAGCGTTCACTTCCTCGTTGATTTTCACGCACGTTATGCCCCCCAATTAAATGGGCGTTGCCACGTGGACCTTGTGTAGGGAGACGACACGGAAAACCGGAAAGGCCATTCGCCCGTTTAGTCCTTAACGGCTGCCTCGCTTAACGGCGTGGCGTACTTGATTGACGGACGGACGGATTCGGGTGAATCGGGTCCCGGGCCGGCAGATCTAACCCCCCTCTGCAAAGCAGGTCTGAGAGCGGGGGGCCCGGCAGGCGTTCACTTTCCCGGCCAGCTCCATCCTTCTGACTGCCGGCAACGCGGGGGGTCCCTCGCGGACTCGCCGTCAGTCTCGACAACGCCACCGGATTACCGTGTCGTGGCATTCGTTCTCGCGGCCCCTTGTGGGTCCCACTTGCGGAGATTATGGCTCCTGTGATCTGCCAGCGTGGAAGCAACCCGGACGAGGCTCAGGGGATTTGAATCCCTTGGATCTGAACGTTAGGCCTCAACGCCCGAGCCTATCACCGAAGCTAAGTCATACCGCCAGACCTTAAATTTAAATATATAGATTTTTTTAAGGCCTCTCAAATTTGATTCAAGTATGTATGTACTTTTCCCACCAATACTATTAGAATATTAAGTATTATTATTCTTATGAGGGTCGGGTAAGTATATTATTTTAATATTATTATTCGTGAGGTTTGTGTGAATATATAAAAAGGTTGTTTACTATTTTCGGGGGTTTTAGCTGTGGAACTCCTTTCTTCTATTTTCCCTCCCCATATTTACAATTTTTTCTCAAGATCGTATCATTAATGTATTCTCAACCTAAATAAACAATTGTACTTAATACCATGAAATTCTCTCTATTTAATTTTTTTTTTTTTTTAATAAATATGTTATTATTATATTCACACCATATCTGATTATCCTTAAAACAAGGGAAAAAATTAAAATTGTCCTTAAAACCGTGAAAAATATCATAATTTATACACATTGCAAGGAATTTCTCGGGAGGGTTTCATTATTTTACCATGAGTCATTAGTATGATTATTCAATACTGGTTCCAACATTTTATGTTTCAAACAAATGTACCTCTAAGCTTAACGTATTTTTTTTTAAGAAATATTTTTAATTATTTTAAAGGTTTATAGATTGAGACTTAATTGTCCGACCATCTATGGGTGGTATTGGTATTTGTTTCTTAATTATGCGTTGTAGGATGGTAGAAGTATGAGCTTATCGATTTGATTGTTATAGGAAAGGTATACTAAGTAGAATTTATTTTCACATATTTAAGTAAAAAATTATTTACATATCATGAATATGTTATGATCTTAAAATATTACACTGTGTAATAGATGTTGATATAAATAGACAACTTAACAAATTGTATGGAAATTCAATAACCATAACTAATTGTTTCCACTTTATATCTTTTAAAATAAAATTTATAATTGTAAAATAAAAAATATAAATAAATATAAACCATTAAAATTATATTCTACTAATTACATTATAAATATCAAGCATCTTTAATAATAGGATACTTGCATATTCTATTTTACTTTATAGTATTTATTTATGTTTGATTACATGTTTTATTATTAAAATGTAATTATAAATATCAAGCATCTTTAATAATAGGACATTTGCATATTCTATTTTACTTTACATTATTTATTTATGTTTGATTACATGTTTTATTATTAAAAATTTGAAATTGATTTGTTGTATAATATTGTTGCATTCATTGATTTCATTATTTATCATGATATAAATTAATAATAATATATGAGTTGAAGTTTTTAAAATTTGTTTTATGAAAATATTAATTTGGTTCATATTTTCATTTGGATCAAATTAACAACATAAGGATAAAGTTTTTATTTATTTATTAGGGTTTTAAGATTTTTGTGGTGGGAGTGATTATTGAGATTACTCCTACTTATAGTTAATTTTATCTCCAATCAAATTCATCCTCAAGACAAGACCATAGAGTATTTTTTATTTTTAAAAAAATATCAAATATAATATTATTAAATATATATATATATATATATATATATATATATATATATATATATATATATATTATTAAAATGAAATATTTAGAGAAGTAGTGGATTTCATTTTTATTAAGTTTTGTAGGTTTATGAACCATTATTATAATTCACTCTTAATATGTGTAATGATGATGATTAATTGGTTTATTAGATCTTAAGATGGTAAGTGATTACTTGTTATTCTTTAGAATTTTGTTTATGTGCTCAAAAAGCATTAAAAGATGCTTTCCAAGATCACCATACTTTTGTTGAGTTAAGAGGTTAAATACTTTTGTTGAGTTAAGAGGTTAAGACCACTAACCAACTTTCTCATTTTTATTGAAAAAATAATATTATTAAATATACAATAAATTTATCCAATTTATTAATTACATAAAAAAAAATTCTATAATTTATTAAATATACTATATAATTTATCCAATTTATTAATTACATAAAAAGATTCTATAATTTAATATAATTTAGTTCTGATATACTTAGAAAATAATGCATTTAATTCAAATTAATTAATATTTTATGATTTAATATAAATATTAATTCATTTAAAAATATTATTTTTAAAAATTTTAAATTAATAAAAAAATAAATTTTAACATAAACATTTCTATAAAATTAAATTATTTTAAAGCTTACACCTATTATTCACATCATAAGGCAACTAAAATAAACAAATAAACTAACATATATCTACAACCTCTACTAAACTATTTATAATTATGTTTTATGTTTTATTTATCTCATCTAAGTAAAGATATAGGAAGGCTTTGTCAATTGAGTTTAGTTTGGGAGGAATGATTGTTATCTTCCTCACCTAGGTTTAATTCCCACAATAATATGATATATATTATATTTTCTCAATTTTATCATTTAAACATTTTTTAAATAATATTTAGACCCAATTTTTTACTAAACAAATTTATATCTCCTCCTAATAGTAACGATAACAAGTTTCGAACCTGGATAGACATATAGAACTAAACCCCTCTATTTGACACCTTCCTCATATTATTACATAAAATTCTTTATCAATTTAGTTAGCATGCCATTCATGTGATTCAAGTGTGTCCTATCAAACTCTTTAAATGTTTTTTCATAATTTTGGTACTTTTACATGGATTTCAATAGTATTGTTCATGTTTACAATTATCTTATTATGGACTTTAATTAACATAATTTGGGTAATTTTGCATGGATTTCAATAGTCTTGTTCTTACTTATAATGATTTTATTAAGGAACTTTATCATGTTTTGGCTACAAGTAGTTATGTTTTTTTAGTTTAGATAGTCATGTTTGAACTTTCCATAATTTAATTTTAATATTTACATTTTAACATTAGACATAACATTGTTATCTCTTCTATTTTTATCTTTAAATAATTTTAGGATGTTATTGTTTACATAATTTAATTTGATAATAATGTCTAAATGGAAGGTTGCAATTTGATAATAGTGTCTAAATAGAAGGTTGCTTATCAAGAAGATGGATCTTGATCTGGATCCGAAACGTCGACAATCTAATGATTATACTGTGGTTTTTCCGATCATAAATGAAAATCCCACCCACAACAATCTCACTCATCAAGTAAATAACTCACCAAAACATTAATAATAAGTATTTACACTTTTTACAAATTAGAACTTTGTTGTCCTATATAGTTTAAAGTTTTGAACATTTTAACATATAAAATGACAACTTAGCTCATATTTAATGTGATGGTTTCTATTAAAAATATTCAAAATTGTCTTTAGAAAATATCATTTCTTAAGAAACAAAAATTCATGGTAAAATTATTGAAAGCTCTTTATTATTAAGCCACCCCATTTCCTCATGTTCATGATTAATTATGGTTGGATGTCCATTTAATGTGATGGTTTTTATTAAAAAGATTATGTGTTTTATTAAAAAGATCAAGCTATGTTTTTAGAAAATGATGAGGAAAAAAAGTCATGGTAAAAATATTGAAAACTCTTTATCATTAAGCCACTTCATTTCCTCATATTCATGATTAATTATGGTTGGAGGTTCATTTAATGTGATGGTTTTTATTAAAAAGATTATGAGTTTTATTAAAAAGTTATGTTTTTAGAAAATGACTTCCTCATTGAAAATAAATCAAGACAAACTTTATCATTAAGCTACATCATTTTCTCCCTTTTCATGATTAATTATGGTTGAAGATTCATCAATCTACAACAATGACAATGCCATATTTGATTTATTCTTCTAGCAAGAAAGAGATTTAGATCCATATTATTCTCTTGATTTATTCTTCTAATAAGGAAGAGATTTGGAACCATATCATTGAGAGAAACCCATGGAGTAGTGCATGTGAAACCTCACTTATCCACCTCTAAAAAAAAAGAATGTAAAGAAAAAAATAAATGGAAAGAAGTATGCATAACAAAGAGGAAGAACCAAACTCAATAAATAAATAAATAAATAAATAGAGAGAGGTATGCATAACAAAGGGGAAGAACCAAACTCACCATTGTTACGTTTTCAATTCATTCTCTAGTGAAGAGAGTGCTTATCAAGAAGAGTCCAACCATGTATAAGAACCCTCATAAATGTAGTGATGTGTTTATCAAGGAGAGTCCAACCATGTATAAGAATCCCAATAAATGTAATGATGTGTTTATTAAGAAGAACAGTCCAACCATGTATAAGAACTTCAATAAGTGTATCGATGTGTTTATAAAGAAGAATCCAACCATGTATAAAAAGCCCAATAAATGTAGTGATGTGCTCCATATTAAATGGTATCGTGACCTGTGCACACATAAGTGGATCAAAGCCCACCCCCATGTCCTTCAATTTTTTAAGCCCCCGGGGGGCAGCTCAATTGGCAAGTGCTGTGAAAATGAAGTTCCATGAAGTTTCAAGTTCAATTCCCCCCGACTTGCAATGTGTGCCGCTACTAGTTGCTGATTCCACCAGACATAAAAAAAGAAAAGAAAAAAGAAATAGTGATGTGCTTATAAAGAAGAGTCCAACCATATATAAGAACCCCAATAAATGTAGTAATGGAGAAATACAATAATCTTTAATCCTTAAGAAAGGTTTAACCATTTTATGGTCAAATACAATAATCCTTAAGAAAGGTTTAACCATTTTATGGTCAAATAGGGCCAAGTCGCAAGCTCTTTTAGCATGGAATCCCATTTGGGAAGGCATAATTGAGGGTAAAATGAAATAATTATCATTCTTTATGTTAATTGATAGAACACTTCTAAGACTAAGATGAGAAAAACATATGAGAAAAGAACAATTACCTTTTTAAAGTGCATATATGCTATTCTCAAATGCAAAAATTCAAATAAATTAAAACACAAGGAGAAAGAATTCAAGTAGAAAATTCACAATGATTTGGAAATTCTAACAAATGATGTGATAGCTTTTGATTTTCATTCTTGAAGAAACCCGTACTAAGGATGAGGATAAGAAGACTATTCCAAGAGAATGATACTTACTAAGAATGAGGATAAGAACACTATTCCAAGAAAATGGGAAGAAGATTAAGTTTATTTAGTTTGAGAGTGTAAGTTTTTACAGCGAAGCATAATGTAGATTGTATTTTTTTGGGAAGCACTTTGTACATTTATTTGTGTTTTTAAAGTTTTTTAATATTTTTTATAATATATTTTATATTATATATAATTCATCAATAATTAATTTATTAAGAACAAATATATTAAAATTATAGTTGTATGAGAATTATTTTTAGTATTTCCAACATTTCTGAAACTCGTTTCTTAAGTTTTATGACTTTGGGAATTTGTAGGGAATGTCTTCAATTGGCTGGAAACTGTTTTGGGAACTTGGGAGTTTCAACATTAAGAAAATGAGAGCTTGGGAACTAGTTTCCCAAATAGAAAACTTTAAATTAAAATTCTAAATATTTTTATTCCATTATTACAAATATTTTCATTAGATTTATTGAAAATATCATTATAAAGCAAAGACTAAACTACACTAAATATTATTAAGTAAAAATTTTTAATACTACTCACATTATAGTTGTGGATATGAATTTTTTTTAATGCATGTGTGTTTTTCTTCAAGCCCAGACTAAACATGAAAGTAGAATAAATCAATACCCTATCCATGACAAGCATTTGCTCTAGTTTGTTGTTGCTATCAACCAAACATATCATTGATTTTTATTGTATTTCCAAATTACAAGAGTATCACTATTTAGTTTTTTCCAATCAAAACAAGAGTAATGCTTCAAATTTACAAAGATGTTTGAAGTTTGTATTTGTAAAGTTTAATTTTTAAAAGATGTCAAAACTTCATATATGTATTTTCAATTTTGTTTCTCATTTTCTAATAGAATCTTTATGGATGTTAAACTTTCACCTTGTCCTGGATTAACCTTCAATTTTATAATTATTTGGATACATTGTAATTTAAAATATTTTTTTATTTTTATAATATATATTATTACCTCCCAACTTCACTTTTCTGCAAATTTGGGAAAAACTTCTACTCTGAACACTCGTATCTACGTTCCCAACATGTACAACATAAATTAAAACTTATTAAACTAAAAATTTGAATAAATAAAAAATAACACCCTTTTATATAACCACTTAAATTACAATTACAATGAACTTTATATACTTAATTAAAAAAAATCAAATTTATAACTATAAAAGTTGCTACCAAATCCTCAAAGGCCCTTAGAAAAAACAAACACTTGTACTGTGGTTGAAAAATCTCACTGTCACTGACTATGAGGTCTTGTCTTCATAAAGCAAAGGGTTAATTGCCACCCATTCCCCCCATTTGTCAATTTGAACTTTAGTTCAACAAATTTTTAAGCATTGAATTCATAATTTTTTTAAAGAATGCAAAGGAGGACCAAAGTTTTCAAACTGGGAAAACCTCCTTGACATCGATCGCTAACCAAGAGACCAAACCGGGGTGTACCCACCATGACACCATGATAAAGAGGGGTTTGGAATGAACAAACTAAAATATTATTCGGAAAACCGAAGCTGAGGTTCGGTGAAAACGGTTCGGAAAGGGTTTAGCAGCCCGTGGGATATGATAGACATAGCGAGGCCCTTACACTCATAGTGCAGGGAGCTTGGCATTCTATATTAGTCTTTTGCATTGGGACAGGGATCGAATCTCAACAGCTCTCCTCTTTTTTCTTTTTCATTTCGAGGCACATACGAAAAACATGGCGGAGCTTTGATCTCTTCGCTTCCGATCAATTGTGTAGCGGCTAGGCCTATAGCTCGCCAGGAGGTCCAGGGATCGAGCCTCGAATGGCGACGACAGAGAGTCTTCTTGCCTGGGCACTGGCATTGAATTCCAGCACCACTTCTTCTTCTTCTATTTACACAGACGTCGGCGGGGTAACTGACGATGCCGCCTGCCAGCAGGGGACTAGACTCAGCGATGTGGATTTGGCATCCAGAAGAGCCGAAGAAGCAGGTTGAGATTTACTTAATCTCGTCTACATTCAATCCTCCGTCTCTGCATACAGCACCGTTTAATATTTATTCACCTTTAAATTTCAATATTCATTCGGCTTTAAATGTATAATTAATTACTTGCACCTGATGCAAGCGCGACTGGTTGATTAATGGCGCCGATTCAAAGAATATCGTAAAGATTCCCGATCGGTTCTGTTTTACGTCTAATTTAAATGTTCTGTTGCGAAATTTACGTATTAGACGAGGCTTCACAGGCGGATTTTGGTTTTTCATGCTTAATTCGGATTTTTTTGCAGCTTCCCGACGGTACCAGGCCGCAGGATGGTTGAGGAAGATGGTTGGAGTCGTTGCGTCGAAGGATTTGCCGAACGAGCCGTCGGAGGAAGAGTTTCGCCTCGGCTTGCGAAATGGACTGCTTCTATGCAATGTTATCAACAAAGTTCATCCAGGCTCTGTTCCTAAGGTATAGAAACTTAAATCACTTCTCTTTACGCCATCGAACCCGTTAAATTCTATACATTAATCCTTCTCCTACGAATGATGAATCTTTACCTTACCCGATAAATTCATCAAGAATGCAGAATTTGATGACGCTTCTGACTTATTACCAGTAAGGTTTCTCGGATTTCTCCAATTCTTCACTCTATGATCGAGATGGATTTGTCATTAACATAACAATTTGTCCCGATTTGCCTCATTTTCGCCGCAAAACATTTACTTGAACCTTAATCTATGTACATGTATACACACCCATAGAACACAATTTATTTCTTTCGTCCAACCCGTAAAGATGAGATAAATTCGTCCAGAATGATGCATTTGAACACTCTTCTGACTTGTTACAAGTAAGATTTCTGTAGTTTGTCCAATTGTTGACTGCATTATGGAGATTGGTTCGGGATTAACACAACGATTTGATCTCTGTAATTTCTGCCATTGTTTTGCTAATTTTCACCGGGAAGGAAAATGTTTTATTTGTCAGAATTAAATTCACATCAGAGGAGGTCTGATCTGGCCTTAAAGCCGATGCTTGAAAGTCAGTACTGAGTATACAAAATAACAGTGTAGCCTCTGTTTATAACACACAATGTGGCCTCTGTACATAACCTTGCTAGAATACTGAAAAGTAGCAAAACCCCAACAGCCAACGAAATCAGCATTTTGCTAATTTTCAATCGGTAATATGTTCCGTGTGAAATGATGTCGGTGTGCTTCTGTTTTTCGTACCAGGTCGTGGAGAATCCAGCTCCTGCATTACCTCCTTCTGACGGAGCGGCTCTCTCGGCTTATCAGTATTTTGAAAATGTGAGGAATTTCCTTGTTGCAGTTCAAGAACTGAACCTCCCAACCTTTGAAGCATCTGATTTGGAAAAGGTAAGAAGTTGCTATAAGTGAATAAGCAGGGCTGCTTTCTGCACACCATAATGTTAAGGGAAAAAGTTGATCAGATCAGTCACCTCACATACCCTTACTGTGATTTTACCTTTTAACAGTCCGTGTGAAGAAGCCCTAAATCTTGCAAGCAATGATCCGATTGCCTCGGTTTAGTCTTTGTACGCTTATGTTACTTGAGTTTTCTTTCAGGGAGGATCGTCAGCGAAAGTTGTGAACTGCATTTTAGCTTTGAAATCATACAGTGATTGGAAGCAAACTGGTGGAAATGGTTTTTGGAAATATGGGGGTAACTTGAAGCCCCCCATTGTGGCAAAACCTCCCATTAAACCGGGAAGGAACTCTGATCCATTCACCCAGTCTATATTGAAGAATTATCAGCCGCCTGCAGATTCAAGCACTCTACTGAATAATCTTGGTTTAAACTTTCCAGAAGGATTTCTTGCCAAGGAGAATTTGAATCAGGCTCAATCCTTGAATTCAACTGGGATGGTATTTAAGAGAACCCCTTATTAATAGTAGTTACTTAACACGTCATTGTTATTTTGTTCTCTTAAGAGGATCTGTAATGATGTGCACAAATATTTGTGTTCGCACTGAGAAAATGTTTGCGAATTATGCTGACCAGGATCCTTCGTCACAACCACTTAATCGGCTCATTCTTTCAATCCTGTCTGACAAAAAGCCAGAAGAAGTGCCTACAGTAAGCTCTTTAATTTTTTCTCAGATTTATGATTCCAAAATAACAAGCTGTTTACTGTTATTGCCTCTTCGTATCTGTGATGTTCACTGATATCCTTTAATACTCCTATGTTTTTCTATCAGCTTGTGGAATCTATGTTAGCAAAAGTAATGGAAGAGTTTGAGCGACGCCTAGCCACGCAGGGCGAGCAGGTAAACTACTGGGTCTCCTTTATAATTTTGAGGATTTTTATTCTTTGGAGCTTTGTATCAGAGAAATCTGATTTTCACAAATGATCATTTTGGAGAATACTACATGTTTTACTTGTATGTTCCTGGTTTCTATGATTACACCTCGGTTTTGGAGGGTGTTGTAACGGACTGGTGACAGTTTTACTGTTGCAGTTTTTTGTGGCGTAGCTGAGGGATTCTTTCATTTTATAATGTAACTTTGTCATGTGTTGTGTTGACTCATCATTATACCTTTCCCTCTTTTTTTGCGGTGTTGCTCTGGGAATCTTGCATTTTATAGCCTAACTTTTTCCGGTGTTGACTCATCATCATGCCTTTTCCGGTTGGAAAGGAGAAATATTGAGCACACCTGGAATGCTTGGTTAATTGGATGATTGTCTGCATATAACAAACAAAAAAAGACCTAATTCATTTGATGAGTGATTTCACATGATTAAAAATATTACCTAACGTAGACCATAGGAGTCAAGGTGTTAAAGGGCCGGGTTCTTCTAATGGCCATCTTCACAAATAAGGTATATAGTTTTTAGAGGCAAAATTTTCTGTGAAAATCGAACTAGTTGAATTCCAGCAGGTGGTCCTTATTACTAAATCGGCACTATCCTGCTTCCACATCAATTCTTTTTCTCTCTGTGAAAAGTTGACAAGAAAGTCTCTTTGAAAATGCATAGAAATGGATGACAAATAAGTGAATTATCATCTGCTGTGTTATTGTGGCCTGCAGTTGAAGAAGGTAGTAAAAGACCTTGTTGTTAATGGGGATGAAAAGTCTTTCCCAAAGTCAAAAATTTTGGCAGCACTAGCAACAGTTTCGGGAGAGCCCAAGGTTTGCTCAGAATCCTTCCTGCGGCAAATATATGTAAAAGTTATTTTAGGTTCAAGTTGCTAAGATAGAATGCTCAGAGAATACAGAAAATGTTTCCGCTTATGCTACAGAAAAGCTAAAGTTTAATGCCTGGATTGGGTCAGATTACAGATGTTTACTGAAATTGACTTTGATAATATAGAGCTGAACTTGAGCTGCAATCTTGTTGTGTTCATCACTAAATACTTGTAATAGATGTCTATTTTTTTATTAACATCCTTGTGACTGAAACTTCAATCTAAAGGTCGATGTCAGCGAAGATGAGGGAAAAGAGGAAATTTATGGTGTTAGACGAGGACAGCATGAGGACTGCTTCTCTAATAGGTCAAGTGATGCAGACGAGTATGAAAAAACTGTTCCAAATCTGCAAACACGTTTTGATCTCCAACAAAGGGGAATTGAAGTAAGTTTTGAAATCTTAAGAGTGTGTGAGATTGTGATTCAAACATAGGGATTATTCTCATTCTTCCATAAAATTGGCAGGAACTGAAATGGATGCTACATAACACAAAGGAAGGTGTTCAGTTGATGCAAATGGAATGGAATAAACAATTGTACAATCTTGGTAAGCTTTGTACAAACAGTTTGTCTTATTTGAACCATGTATTTCTGCATTCTTCATTCTTTGACTGTATCTCTTTTCTGCACAGGAAAGCATATGCGTGGACTAGCGCAGGCTGCAGCAGGCTACCACAAAGTTCTAGAGGAAAATCGACAACTATACAATCAAGTGCAGGATCTGAAAGGTGTGCTTCCCATTTGTTTGTCACGGTGTTACAGTTTAACTGACATGTTTCAAAAACAATATATAACGGAGTAGAAATTAGGAATCTCTTAAATTGTATATAATATATAACAAATGCATTGCACCTTTATACCCAACTCAGTGCAAATAAGTAGTTTTAGGCTTTAATATATAACAAATGTGTTTCACCTTTATACCCAACTCAGTGCAAATAAGTAGTTTTAGGCTTTAGCTAACTCGATGCTGGAGGAACATAAATACAGCTTGTAGTAGGAACACAAAAGGCCAAAAAGAGCTAGAGAAAGGGCAGTTTACTGTGCATTTAAAAAAGGTTGTGCTGCCACTAACTGGGAAGTTGGCAACGAGGTTGGTTCAACTTAGTCAGATATTGATGAATGAACTTGCGAAGATTGCTTCTGGACAGGTGCAGATGTAGGAGCAATTTATCTATGTTGCATCTTCCTGTGACTGTGAGCTCTGTGTTTGGATTGAGTTTTACAACCTTGTCTCAGGCCTGGGAGATGGGCATTAGTAATTCTGGTGGAGAATATTGAATTATGTAATCTACCTTCATTCTGACCTCTTCTGCCATGCTGCTGGGTTATCTTATTCTGCTTATAAAGCATAAAGGTAGAAGCTGAGGCAGGCCATACTTGCTTGACCAAGCTGGCAGTGAAAGTACAGCAGATGCCATTTGATAGGATGACAAATTTATGCCGTTTTGTATATCAAACTTCATTCTGAGTCTGTCTTTGGTTTGTCTTATTCTTCATAGGAAGCATACGGGTGTATTGCCGAGTCAGA
Organism: Picea engelmannii; assembly: GCA_009831015.1. NCBI lineage: Eukaryota > Viridiplantae > Streptophyta > Pinopsida > Pinales > Pinaceae > Picea > Picea engelmannii. The sequence continues at coordinate 65,261 of ML787246.1, forward strand.
CCATTCTTGCCTGGCCAATCCAACAGTCAGAGTACAGTGGATTATATTGGGGAGGATGGTCAGCTTATGATTGCAAATCCTGCAAAGCAAGGAAAGGATTCACGTAAATCATTCACATTTAACAAAGTGTTTGGAGCATCTGCAACTCAAGGTTGGATCTCTTTTTGGAGTGTTGAAAACTTTTACGTGATTGTAAGGTGGCAGTATCTCTTAAATTGTAACATTATTCATGTTGAATTGCAGAGGAAGTGTTTTTGGATACCCGGCCATTGATCAGATCTGTTCTGGATGGTTACAATGTTTGCATTTTTGCATATGGGCAAACAGGTTCTGGAAAGACATACACAATGGTAATAACAATCATCTTCTAGTTAGTCAATTGCAGTTTGAACTTTGAAGCACTGTCTTGCAAAATTAATAAGGGAATGATTTCACTGCTGAAGAAACTCTTGCGAAGAAAATTCTTGCCTAGAAATACTTTGCACTTATTTTTGTGCCTTGCTTGTCTAGACTGGTCCTAAGTTGATTACAGAGGAGAGTTGGGGTGTGAACTATCGAGCCTTGAATGACTTATTCCAGATATCAAAACAAAGAAAGGATGCCTTTATATATGAGGTTGCCGTTCAAATGATTGAAATATACAATGAACAAGTTCGGGATCTTCTTGTTTCTGACAGTTCCAATAAAAGATATCCTTTTTGATCGTATGGAGTTGTCTTTCTTGTTTTTTAATCTTTGCATTTCAGTTGCTCAGCAGTTAATAATCCTTCACTCGTAGCACATTGGAAATCCGCAACAATTCACAGCAGAATGGACTCAATGTCCCAGACGCAAATCTAATACCTGTTGCATCTACATCTGCTGTGATCGAGTTAATGAACCTTGGACACAAGAACCGTGCTGTGGGAGCAACCGCTCTGAATGATCGGAGCAGTCGTTCACACAGGTTGAAACAATCTTCAGAGAAGATCCATAATATTTGTCTCTATTGAAACCTTTCTTCAAAGGATAAAAACATTGTTTTGTTTGCAGTGTTTTGACAGTGCATGTTCAGGGCAGAGATCTTACTTCTGGAACAATTCTTCGAGGGTGTCTTCATCTTGTTGACCTTGCCGGAAGTGAGAGAGTTGACAAATCTGAGGCCACCGGAGATAGATTAAAGGAAGCACAGCATATTAACAGATCTCTTTCAGCTTTAGGAGACGTGATTGCTGCTCTTGCACAAAAGAGCTCCCATGTTCCTTACCGAAATAGCAAGCTCACACAACTGCTTCAGGATTCCTTAGGTAACAAATTCATCCTTTTCCTTAATGAATGGTTATAGAAGGAAACTACTTCTTTTCTCCAGTCTAGAGTGGTAATGATGTTGGACTTCGTTCTTAAGGTGGACAGGCAAAAACTCTCATGTTTGTGCACATAAGTCCTGAATTAGATGCACATGGGGAGACAATCAGCACTCTAAAATTTGCAGAGCGGGTTGCAACTGTTGAACTTGGTGCTGCTCGTTCCAACAAGGAAAGTGGCGAGGTTAGGGAGCTGAAAGAACAGGTTTGTGTTAGAATGATTCTTGAAAAATATGTTGCTTTCTGAATGATATTCTTATTTATTCTCCATGGATCAAAACGACTAAAAACAACGGGTATTTTGGTCTGTTTGCTTGAGGACCTACGAGCAGTTGAGAAAACTTGATAATGAATGCTGTCCTCTAGAGTACTCAAAGGTTTTTTGATCTTTGATGTTGCAGATTGCTAGCTTAAAGAATGCACTGGCAAAGAAGGAAGCAGAAGTTGAGCAGAGAATGAGGACTGGTGTCTCACCAATAACTAGGGATTCAAGGAGCAGTGCTGAAAGGCAGAGAATGAGGGCTGGTTTCTCACCAATGCATCCGCGAATGCAGACCATGGGAGATGTCCAATCACATGTCAACCGTAGACAGCCTATGGAAGATGTTGTCAACATAGATGTACGTGGTGAAAAATTCATAACATGCAATTGTCATTTGATCAAGATTTCGTATCTAGGAAGTCTTTGTTAAAGTTATTTACCTGGAAAGGCTGGATACTGAATGATGGCTTATACATTTTCTCAGGTGCGGAACAATATCACTGGAAGACAAAAGAGAGCAACTTATGGTCAAGACTTTCCTGCAGAGGAGTCAATTGATGCAAGTTCTCTTGTGTTTGGCAATGGTTTAGGTGAAGTGAAGAAACCAGTGCGCCGGCCATCTCCAGATAGAAGATTGACATTGGACAATGGTAGTCTTACAAAGAACAAAATTAAGCACGATATTTTTGAAGAGAAAGATATGAGAAATTGGCAGGACAAGGTGATGATGAACAAATATTTACCCATCCAGAGTCCAGCTTTGCAAGATGATGTATTGGGATCTTGGGAAGCCCGTGAACTGGAAAAACCAGACAATCCTTCTGAAATTTATAGCCAATTATACCATGCCAATCCAAGAAAGATTCATCCAGATTGTGAAGAAGAGAAATTACTACTGCAGCAGCTTCATGAGATGCATGGGGTAATTAAAAGCAGAAGACCTGTTAGGAAAGACAAACGTGAATATGATGGGCGAAGAACTCCTTATGAAGCTGCAACTACTGATGAGTCAGAGGTTGAAATTGATGCAAGAAGCAAGGATGACTATCTGACAAGTGATTCATCAGAAGCAGATCTTCTGTGGCAATTCAAGGTACCAAATGTGGCTGCTGCTGTGACCCCAGTTGAACATGTCTCACTGATCAAGAAGCCACCGCAGAGGATGTCAAAGACTCCTGAGCGAAGGTAACTTGACTTTGTGTCTATTGTTCTGATTATTTTTCTCATTTATTTTGAGCATTGGAGGATGACATCCATAGTTAACTGAATGGGTATTCAAACCAGCAAATACTGGCATATTATTGAAAGGAAAGAGCTAAGAAAACTATTACAGTTTTTTGATGACACCATGAATTGAAGTTCCTTCTTTCTTGCAATTTTGTCTTTAAGGTGCAAGCTAAGTTGAGATTCATGATGCCTGCAAAATGCATCAATTTGAAATTGAAAATGGACATTAAACAGTCTAAATATTTTTTGCAGAAGTCCAAGCCAAGCTCAATGCCCTCCTGGAGCTGTTAAGCTTGAACGTAAGATGTCTAATAAGTTTGATCGTAAGTTGCCTTCTGGAGGAATAGAAGGGAAGCGATCTTCAACTGGGGGAAAATTCAAGAATGAATCCAGATTAGTTCCCAGTAAGTAGCCTCCTCCAGTAAATTTTAATCAGGTAATTCTTAAGGAAACATAAGAGCATGAATCCATAACATCAACTGCACCCTCTTCAACGGAACTGGAAACGAGCTTGGAAGTTGCTCGTGCTGCACAATTTGTTTTGATTTCCATTGTTCCCCAGTTATATCTGAAGGATCAGCTGTCGAGTATTATAAAAAGAAGACTTTGCCCTGTCAGACAGTTATATCTCCGATTGGAGTTTCCTACAGGTCATCCAAAAGATGGCAATAATAGTGCTGCTGGTGCTGTTTTTTTCTCAATGATTTATACTTACAATTCTTTTAGCTTCATAGCTATCTACCTCTCTTCTGATGATATCTCTTGATTGGATTGCAGAGTGTTGTAGAATATGATAGATAGGTAGAAGAGAGCAATAATTTGGTTGCTTCTCCATGTCTTCTAATGTTGTATGGGTTTCAGAATAGAGTTGTGACATCCATGCTCTTACATGAAATTCACATGCTATTAGAAATGGCCTTCTGTATTTGCTTTGCAATGTACCTATTGTAGATTTATCAAAATATAATTGAAATATTCTTTGAGTTCTAGTTCTGTTTCTATATGTGCATTTTGAATCATATACCATTGTGCCTAAAGAATCCTTCTTCAGCAACACGGAACATATATTTCTGCAACTATTTTGATTTTCTTTTTGGGTAGTCTAGAAGCAGTTTCATACTTCGTTCTTAAATTATTGAATTTGTAAACAATAATACAAGTCAATGGAAGAAAAGCACTGCTGACATGATCCTGTGAGCAGCACAATGAAATAGTGAAGGGTAGTCAATTTGTGGGCATCTATCCAGCACTGATCAGTCTCTTGTGGCGTAGTGTACATTCTTCTAGGTATTGCAGTAGATCAAAGCGCTATTATTCCTTTCATTTCACGTGAAGTGCTTCACCTTAGATCTTGGCTTGAGATATTATGTGACCCTAATGCTTGCTTTGTCATTCTGCGCTTTCTTCAGGATACTAACTGATTACCAGAATCATTGAGAAACACATTTCACTGTTTTCCAGTCATTGCGATCTTCATTTGGACCTTGATAAATCGTTCTTTTCCAAGAACTGCATTCATAAAATAAATTTTATATTCTGCCAAGGCTGCATTCATTAATTTTTTTTTATCTTCCGCAGAGTTCCAAAATGTGTGGCAGTAAGTAGCACTTGTCCGGCAGACTGCTATTATCACCATCACTATTCCACTCCCATGCTCTTCTTTCTGCTTGTTATGCTGTATGCTTTATCTTTTTCCACTGCAAGAATAATATTACCCTTTGATTACAAGGCATGCACTTTTGTAAAACTTAAAAGCAAGCAAGATTCCTGACATTGTAGGATTATGTTTTCAGATTATTTGATATCTTCAAATACTTATTGTCATTTAAAGAGATGCTTTGGATGATCTTCAAAGGAAGGTACTTCTAGTGAAGTGGCAAGGGCTATTAGGATTGTTTGTTGAACAAATAGGGGCAATTGTTTGTTAGATGGGAGATGTCGGAACGACTTTCTCACTTGGCTGGCTTTATTAAGGATTGAGACTTATCAATAGTACAAATGAGCGTGGTTTATAGGCCCCTTTGCCACCTTTCATGGCGACCATTCCCTTTGCCCTTTCCTACTGTTGAAAGCTCTTCCGTTGCATTGAATTTATTACACTGCAAAGCACTGCTTAGTACAGGTACAGTTGTTGGGCCTGGATATTAACAACTGTACTGATGGAATTGACAAGGATGGACCATGGACATTTAGACTTGCATCTGATAACTGAATCACTTTTTTCAATAAACCAGGTGCTCATGTCTAATGAAAGCCATCTTTTCTTGAGGCTAATATTACTTAGAGAAGTGAAATCTCATAGATAGGATAGTTGGTTGAGTGGGTTGCCAATTGACCTTTTTCTGTGAATTGACTTGAATCTGAAGTAGCAGTAACAAGGCAGACCTTTTTGGGTGCATTCTTTCTCTACCTGACTGCTAAGTCCCACCAACACCAACCGCAATGCAAAGTCATGATTTGTAAAATATACTCCACTCGGCAAATGCCAATGTGTCACCCACTTTCTATCATAACAATGATTTGCTGCAGTCAAAAGGAAAGTGCTCTATGGAAGAATGTTGGTCACAGTACTTTGTTTGAGGGTTAAATACTTTTTTTAAGGGCTCTACTCCTTAAAATAAATTAATAGAGAGATACTAACAGCAGCACCTTTTTAGCTGTGACAGGTGTGAACGTGTACCCAAAGAAAAGAAACAACGAATACACCAACTTTAACCCTTTTTTTTCGATGCCGTCTCCTCTATTCTGTCAGTTTTTTGAGGTGTGCCACTGACTTTGGGAATGAATGGGATATCTTTATGTCAGCAGGCATCATCGCCCGTCTTTTTCTTTATTCCTCTCCCACGAGTTCATTTTCATGGGGTGGTTTCTAGCTGTGCGACTTTCCTTTAAACAAAAGATAGATTCTCAAGTACGTCAATGTTTGCTGTATACAAAAGATAGATTCTCAAGTACGTCAATGTTTGCTGTATAAATTATAAAGTGTATTTCAGTATTAATCACATCATCACCCTCCACCGGCAAAGACCCCACAAGGAAAAAAAAATCTAGTGATACGCACTTTCCAGTGCTATATTTAAAAATGTATATACTGAGACATATACACACTCGATGTAAAGGCATTACATATGAGAGTACCTACAATGTGTAGAGTGTATGTTATTTCCCTATAAATGTACATATTGAGATATATACACACTTCCATGTAGAGGCCGTACACATTAGAGGACCTGCTCTGTGTCGAGTGCAGATTATTTCCCTGTAAAAGAGCTTAATACAAATTATCTATCGACATTTTTGTTAATAACATTTAATACATTGTCAAACCTGCCTCTTAATTGTGTGCACAAAATGATAAAATATTTGGACACATTTATATATAGAATGATCAATGATCCTATAATTAGGTAAGTGAAAAGTAAACTATAACTGGTTACTCTTACTCTTAATGAAAGGTTAATTATTTTAATTAAAGAAATATAAATTATTCATATTCTTAGAATTTGTATACATAATTTTATAATATATTATTAGTTTTAAATTTTTAAGTATTTGTAAAATGATTAATAAAATCTTAATTATTTTAATTAAGGAAATATAAATTATTCATATTTTTAGAATTTGTATCCATAATTTTATAATATATTGTTAGTTTTATTTTTTTAATTATTTGTAAAATGATATTTTTTAATGTAATAACACTTTTCATTAGTTATTTGAGTTTTAAATTAAGGTTTTTATTTTTATGTATTTAGAGGTTTCCACTTTATTATATTTTTTATTATTTATTAATTTATTTAATAAGTGTTTTTGGAAAAGTTTTCTTTAATTATTAGGATTTGTTAGTGCATTTAATTTATGAGTTGTGTATGTGTTTCCTTAGTTTTTTATTTTTATTTAGTTCGTGTCATTTGAACACACCCACAATGTAAGTTAGAGTTTCAATGCATTTGCATTCTTGTTGTGTAACTAGAGTCCAAAGTCTGAAATAAAAAAATAAAAAAGTTCGGGAAAATTCTTGATATCCAACTTAATAAGGTAGAGTTAAATGAAAGTTCTATGAGGATCACTAAGTGGCTCTTGATATCACTAAGAACGTCTGTCTTCCGACATGTATGCTATATCATCGACGTCTTACCTGCGATGTTGACGCCATGGCAGTGACGCTAGTGACGTCGGAAGACCGATGGAAGGTAACGTCGGTCTTCTGACGTGTATGGTATATCAACGATGTCTCACCTGCAACGTTGACGCCATGACAACAACGCTAGTGACGTCGGAAGACTGATGTAAGTTAACGTCGATATTTCGACGTGTATTCTATATCAATGACGTTTCTCCTGTGATGTTTATGCTATGGCAACGACACTAGAGATGTTAGAGGACCAACAACCTGTAGGTGTTTTAAAAATAAAATAAAAAGCAAACAAAGCAGTATCAAAGAGGCTTAAAAGTTAATAATAACATTCAATAATCAATATGGGATCTCAAGCTTATGATCACCAAGATGGATAGTGATTGAACTAAAGCCATTTCTTTCCCACTCTCTCAAAGCCATGAAGATTCTTCTCCCATATGTTTGATGATACAACAAACTAATCTAGCTTAGGTCGTTACAAATGAAAAGTAAGAAAACAACATGGGCTCAAGAAATGAAGGAAATAAAGTTTAAAAACCTTTGAGAAGATGCATGTAGTTCAATGTAATAACGTTTCATCAGCAAGCATTCCTTAACAATACCATGGAAATTGTTAAAAAAAGAACTAGAAGGATTGAGAGATTTGAGACTTGCATCACATCATTCAAGCACTAGAAATGGTAAGATATCCAAGCTAGATCATCCCAGAAAAGCAACACATTGCTTAGGGAGGCTATGAGCCAGAAAATAAAATAAATGATTAACCCACTCCATAATATATCACAAGAGAACAATAACCAACCTCTGGAGTTTGCAATGAATCCAACAGATATCCAAGAAAGATGTCGATGTGTTTTTTTATTATCCATTGGGCAACACATTGCTTAGGGAGGCTATGAGCCGGAAAATGAAAGAAATGATTAACCCACTCCATAATATATCACAAGAGAACAATAACCAACCTCTTGAGTTTGCAATGAATCCAACAGATATCCAAGAAAGATGTTGATGTGTTTTTTTTATTATCCATTGGCAATGCCAACGGATTATGAAGGCTAATGCATGCTTCTAAAGGAAAAATTCATTTTATGTCACCAAAATCAATTTCTAGAGATGTGTATGATTATGGCATGCTTCCTCGGTTGTCAACAATGCTTCACCACATTTGAAAAACAACCTACAAGTAAATAAGCTAGAGAAAGAAATGGAGGTTAAGAATGCATTTAGAATGATAGATTACATATGAAATGACTACCTGCAAGTCCTACTGGGTTCTTGGACCAAGGATTCTCAATTTATTAATGATATGACAAGAATTAATTAAAAAGTAGGATTTAGGAAAAAAAGCATTATAAGGGTTAGCAAATTCTAAAAGGATTTGAACACATAATGAATGACATTGGAAGAATTAATTTGTTTTAAGCTGATTAAAAATCAATGATTCCCTTCCCTTGAAATTTGCATTAGTGGATACGAGGCTTTTAGCATGGATAAGACCTTTTACATAGATGTGTGTTTTTCCTTATGAAACAATGTTGCATTTTTTAGTGTAGTGTAATTGATCTCCAAACAAATCAAAAGGAATCTCTAGACACAACTCACATTGTTGGCAAATATTTAACAGACAACGAATACTTGTCATTGATGGCAAGAACAACGATGGCAAAGATCAACGATGGCAAAGAACAGTGATGGCAAGAACAACGAAACCACGAAGTGACAAAATCGCAAGGTGGACGAAATCACGAAGCAGCGAAATCACGAAGGTGGATGAAATCGCGAAGTAGCGAAATCACGAAGTGGTGAAATCGCGAGAAGATCTGGGCCGTAGGATCTGGGGTATCTACGAAGGCTCAATAGTCGTTAGATATGGTGAAGCTGCAAGGCAGATAAGTCCAAGAGTCATCCAACTCCCCAAAACTGTGAAGGAATCCTGGCCGTCCATCGGGGACAGTCCTGGACCGTTGATCCATAGGACACGTGGTGAAATATCATCATGTCGCTGACTAGAAAGTCAAAGGAACGGGGTGCCCTAACCTCTCGATTTCCCGATATGCGAAATCGCGAAACAATCCCAGCCGTTAGATCGAGGTTTGATCTGGACCGTTGATCCGACTCCATCTTGGAGTTTCGTGTATTGCGACTTCGAGTGACGAGAACCTCCATCACAGGAATCATGAGAAGCGAACTCACGATAAGATCTGGACCGTCAGATCACCAAGAGTTTTGGACCGTTGATCTAAGCTCCATCTCGGAGCTTCGCGTATCGCGACTTGGAGTGACAAGAACCCACATCTAAGGAACCGCGAGATGCGAGATCGTGAAAATATGTGGACCGTCGATCAGGGTCGATGAAGACCATAAGTTTGCAGCGCCTTATAGCGTAGCCTGTGGTCACCGCGTGTGGTCACGTGGAGGAAGGACCTAGTGCAGATAAGCTCCGCCTCGAAATTTTGGGGATCGCGTCTGGGAGTGTCAAAACACGGGATCATACGAATGCTGAAATACTGAAAAGGTGAAATATAACTATAACTGGTGGTCACCGCCTGTGGTCACGTAGAGGAGGGACCTAGAGCAACCAAGCTCCTTTTCAGAGCTCGCAACATGAAGGGTCAAGATGCCTCATCGCAGAATCTCCGAATTGTGAAAGTGCGAAACACATAAATCACAGCTAATCCAACGGTGCAGATGAAATTGAAGGAGATCGAAGGGCTACTGTTGCACGTCATAGTGTAACTGCCAGAAACCACTGATGGTTTCTGCCAGAGGACACGAAGACACTTCGGGGTGATTGACAGAGGAGATGAAGAGTCTCTAGGAATCTTCAAGAGGGATGAAGATGCTCGTGGAGGTGATTGACAACTGGATGAACATTGAAGCTTGTAACTGGAACAGAGAAGGTGAGCTCGATTGTCACAGAGAAGATGAAGAGTCTCAACTGCTAGAGAGGCTGAGGAATCTCAGGATAACATACAGTGATGCTGAACGAGTGGAAAAAACGGCCAGAGAAGCTGAAGAGTCACGATGATGATCAGACAGAGCAGTCAAGTTGTGGAGGATATCAATGCGGTGTGAGGATGCAAAGATATGGCGCACATTGCATGCACAAGGTGCACAAAAGCTATAAATACACAGCACATAGAAGAGATGGGGCTGTTGTTGTTGTTGGGATTGCGGTGGATGTTGTTGAAGGTGATTCATGCATGAAGAAGGATCAGAGTGCAACAGCTGAAAAGAACAGAAGAAGAACTATGCAGCGAATGGACATGGCGCACAGAGCATAAAAGAAGAAGAACAAAATGGACAACAGATGCATGCTGGAAGACAACGAGGAAGTATGAGTAGCAAAATCTTGCAGAACAATGATGAGACTGGTAAGCTGTTATTGAACACCATATCACTGTAATAAGTTTCAGTATTTCATATTCATAATCCAGGGAGGTTGGGAGGTGCTAGGGAGGACTGGTGTCCTCAGAAGTTCAAGTGGGGGCTTGAACATAGGGAGTTGGTGCTTCCTTCTAGTTGGTGCTAGAGAAACCAGGGAGTTGGTGCTAGAGAAACCAGGGAGTTAATGCTTCCTTCTAGTGGGTGCTAGAGAAAAACAGAGAGTTGGTGCTCTCAGTAAGTTGCAGCTTGCAAAAACAGAGGTTGTAGCCTCACAATGAGTTGGTGCTCAAATGTATGATAATGTAAAGAATGTAAATAATACTTAGCATATAAAGAAGAAGAGGTTTTTACCTTGTATGGGTTTCCTTGGGAAATATCTGTCTCTGTGTTTCTCATATATGTGACTGATGCTGAATGTGCCATTGTTCATTTCCTTGCATTATTGTGATCATCATTGAGTGCCATATAAATATTTTAAAGGAAGCATAATTGTTTAAGCACGGTGACAACTGATTCACCCCCCCTCTCAGTTGTCCAACAATTGGTATAAGAGACAACCCCTTTTATCTAAGGGTAGATCCTAGAGCTTAAACATGTCAAGCCATGAAGGAAATTCAACCAATAAGGCCCCTCTATTCAATGGAACAAACTTTTCCTTCTGGAAAGTTAGAATGAGAACCTACATAATGTTGTTAGGTGCAGATGTCTGGGATGTGGTAGATACTGGTTATGTAAAGCCAGTTGTGCTAGCTAATAAGGATGACAAACTAGAATTTAGCTTCAACGCTAAGTCTATGAATGCTATCTTGAGTGGGCTTGCAAAAGTAGAATTCGTAAAAGTTATGCACCTAGGAACTGCCAAAGAAATGTGGGACAAACTCATTAGCAACTATGAGGGTAATGAGAAAGTAAAGGATGCAAAGCTTCAAACCTACAAAATACAATTTTAACAATTGAAGATGAAGGAAGATGAAACTGTTGGAAAATACTTTCTAAGAGTAGAAGAAATGGTAAATGCAATGAAGGCACTTGGTGAAACAATTGATGAACCTTCTTTAGTTCAGAAAATCTTGAGATATCTCCCAGATAGGTTCAACCCGAAGGTCTCTGCTATAGAAGAACTTAATGATCTAAAAACCTTGGGGTTTGATCAACTGCTAGGAACATTGACTGCATATGAAATGAGAATAGTTAAAGATAAATCTACCTCCAGAGAAGCATAATTTAAAGCAGACAAGAATGAGGATTCTGAGCCCGATGAAATTGAAGCCAAATTTGTGAAGAGACTGAAGAAGGGATCAGGCAAATACAAAGGTAAACTGCCTTTCAAATGTTTCAACTGTGGTAGGATAGGTCATTTTTCAAATAAATGTCCCCACAAAGGAAAGGATCAGACACGTGATGATGAGGAGAAGTACAAACACAAAAAATTCTTTAAAGAGAAACTTTAAGAAGAAAAGTCTGTGCGTAAACAATGATGATGATCCTTCAGATGATGAAGAAAATGACTCCTCTATTGAAGATAAATTAAACGAATTCATACTTATGGCCAAAGAGGATTATGATAATAAAAGAACAGGACGTGATGAAGAAGAAGCCGTAGCTGACATGGAAGGAGAACCGACCAGTGCACTGGAAGAGATTGACAGACTAAGAATCAAGAACATAAAGCAAAGACAATTGTTGATATAGTTCGAGAAAGACAGTAAAGAACGTGATGAAGACCTTGTCCTACTAAAAGTAGAATTGGAAGAGGCAAAGAAAATCGAAGAGATTCTGAAACAACAACTATCAGAAAAGAAGGCAAGATGTGAAGCATTAGAACAAGAAGTACTGAAAACGAGGAAAGAAATGGAGAA
>ML787246.1:90459-105601 GCA_009831015.1 Picea engelmannii
TGTCGAGAACATATCGTGACCGTCGGATTTCCTAACTACAAATGCATACTAATGCATACTAAAGAAACACACTTTTACCTAACGACATATTAGACCAAGTAGATCTTAACTAACTCCTAAGTGTCTAAATATCCTAACACATGACACCTATAATGGAAGAAGGATGTCATGAAACCTAAAACCCAATTATTTATTATTGTTGGAAATTGGGGGAAGCAAGTAAGAAAACACGAACAAAAAGTTGTTTTCACTTAACTAGGCCCAAAAACTAAGCCTAAATTGATCCAGAAAGCAATTTGAGCAAACTCGTAGAAGTTCGTCAAATGAAAGTCCTTTATTTTATGGCTCAAAACAGATCACTAATAAGTTGTTGTATCCATGAGATGACTCAAAGGTAAAAATGAACATATGGCAAGACAAATATGAAACAAACATAGCAGAAGATGATCTTATTAGGATGGATGGTAACAGTACATGCTCCATGATATGGAACAATGCCCAGAAAAAAGGAGGCATAGTACAACAATACTATTTATGGAAAAAAATTTCAATTCATTTGGCCTTATTCTAGGAGGACCCCTAATAGTAGATGCATAAACTAACGCTTCGTCAATCTCTACATGAAGCTAATGTTTCTTTCACTCAATATAAATGGACTCGTATCTACCATCACTGGATGCAAGGCGAGAACATGACAAGTACTAAACAAATGATATATCTCAAAAAATTATCACATAGAAAACCCTGCATTAATAAATACTCACATAACAATTCATAAACATTAAACATAACCATAATTGATGGCTATATAAACTATGCTGAAAGGAGCAATCACACCTGATCTGATGAACTAGTCGGCATAGTTGGAATGGTTGTCCCCGCGTGTTTCTCTTTAGTTGTATGACCTTTTGTTTGTCTTGAGCTTCCCTCACTCGACGAAGAAAGATCTTAAAGTAACTGCCAAAATCATTCAACCTCCATAAATATCTACAAAATCAATACAAGTCATATTTGTAGCGCATTATTTACTCTAAGATGCATTTTTATGAGAGTGTCAGAACATACCTTAATGAAATCCTCTTGGTTTCAAGAATAATTTATTAGAGCCGCACGTCTAATATTTGATCAAACTGCCTCCTTTGATTTGAAGTTGTAGCAACGAAGTCAACATTGACTTTGTTTTTGCTCCGTTGGATCGAGGGAGGTTTGCTCCAAGATTAAACGGCTCCAATAAATTATTCTCTACTAGACAGGGCCAACCACGTGAAGGTGGAAGCTCTTATGGCCCCTCCCCCCCCTCATCACTCTCAAGTCCCCAATACCCAACATATAAATCTACTGAAATATTTACAACAAAAACACACATATATACTTACCAATATTCACATCTGTTTTCAATGAAATAAAATGTTTCTTTAATCCATTTTGAGTGAGCTCAATTCTCCTAAGAGAAAAGTAACAACTATTCCATAACATCATACACTACACTAAAGCACTTTACATCTAAAACTAGAGAATGGAAATTGATGTGAAAATAGCCTTTATTCTATTCCATCATATGACTTGGTTGGAGTATTAAAATGCACCTGTAAACATCATAAAACTCATCCCACTTTGATATATAAGTGAAAACATGTTATTTTTCCAATATTTAATCATAAACTCACTCAAAATACTAAAATGAATGCTTTGGAAAATAAGAGGTCTAAACTCATATGTAATCGTGAAAATGGTCTTAATGTAAGGCTGCGAGAAAGCAGAATATGGTGAAAAGTGAAGTAAAAGGTTGGTAAAAGAATGACATTTTGGCAACCCAACAAGTACAAAAATAGATTTAATAGAAAATAGATTTTATAAATAGTTATTAAAATATTGTACATCATCATGTAGTTTTAGCCGACCTCTTCTTCTTAGCTCTAAAATTCCTAAGCATTTCATCAATATCTATGTCTTTGTTCTCTGGGTGATCTTCAAAATCTGATTGTGATTACATTCTCTCACGTAGAGCACGCCTAGTCATGAGGTACTCATGGGGTAATGGAGGCCGCTGTGATGAGACATCACCTACAAAAGCAAAAAATCTAAAATTTAGATGGCCAGTTTTTAAATATCATTGAACTAGTTCAGTAATATTAAAAAAAACACATGCAATGTCATTATTTACCTAGTGCATTGGTCGGCACCGTTGGAACAGTTTACCCCGCGTTCTCCTCTTCAACTGTACAAACCTCAAGTACAACATTCTTTGCCATTAAGACCACAAAATTTATAAGGACAATCATAAATGTATAAGTAAAAAAAAATAGAAGTACAAAATGTATAAGTACAAAATTATTAAGAATATGATTAAAATACAACCATATTACCGTCATGTGCCTCGGTCGTAGCACCGTCATGGGGTTGAAACCTAGTGGAATGAGAATGCACAGGATAACCATCTTCTAGTTGCAAACCTCTATCAACGCACTGCTCTCCAATACTAGTGGGCTGGTTGACAATGCTGCTCCCTTGATTAAAACAAAGTTGTAACACATTAAATTTATCGATGATATCAAACATGACTGTATTATATTAATAATAAAGGTTAATGTGGATTGAATTTTATTTACCTTATTCTGTAAAGTGGTTCTTGGTAACTGCCCCAAGCTTTTCCAGTGTTCAACTACAACTTTATAGCCGTACTTGTAACCAAGTTGGAGGTCTTCCTCCGTGGTTTCAATACCAAACTCATCACCCTACATTGCATAAGAGTATGTATTAAAAGTTTGAAGGCAATACAAATAAGATATTTGGGTACTTAAAATTCATGACTGCAACTTCAAGTAGCTGCCATGGCCTAGCCTGTGTTGGCCACATTTGGAAAGCCTTGATTTTGTTTCCTTTGAAGTGTCACTCAAACTATCATCAAAAGTTTCAAGTATGTTAATATATACCACACTTTTATTTACATCTAAAAAAAATTGAAGGTATTGAATTGAAATTGTTTTATTTACAAATGATGTTTTTCCTTCATTTGTCAATTTCTTCTCTTTTGCATCCTCAATGAGGGCCTTCCACTCCCTCTCTCGAATCATCAGAGGACACTCGTACCTATCATTTTTTTTCAAGTGCTTCCTATATGTTTCTCGCATATATTTTAAATATTGGCCAGCTGCGGCGGTGGACAAGGTCTTATTAAGTGTGTCTACACCAAAAAGACTTTCAAGATAATCCATCAATTCTTTTTCGAGGTTGGAATTCTGGGAATTCCACCTCTCCCGTATGGTGGGCCCAAAAATCAGCAACACCTTATTCTCCAAGGACCTATTAAAATCGTTGCTCCCTACACAGAAAAATATTATATGATTATTAATTTTAAAATAATAATTTAGATGATTTATATTTGTCTACATAGAGAACATGAAACAATTAAAATTTTAAAAATTACCTGGGACTTTAACTTGCTTTAATGGAAGCCCTTCCTCATTGACCATAAATGTGCCCTTAAGAGTCCCCGTGTTGGTCACACGTCTTTCTTTAGGAAAATAAACCATACAGTTGGCCAAATCATTAGCCTCATCTCCGTCACCACCTCTGGAGCCTACATGTGTGGCCGCTTCTTGGGTGTGCATGTTGTGGATCCCACCTAATGGTGTGGAAGGTGGAGATCTAAATAACTGCATCCTGACAGGTTTACAAGGGCCTACGTCGAGACTTTGTGGTGTCTATGTAGCGCCACTACTACCGACACCATGCATGTCGGGGTTAACATGATCCAAAAATCTCTATATAAGAAAGAAAACATTTCTTCGTTTAGATAATGTAAAATTTAAAAATCAAGTTTTCATAATTGATCTTATGACATAAAAATAAAACCACTTGAAATTATGGTTATTACCTTATATGTATTAAGCCTTGTCATAACTTCTCTGATCCTTTCTTCGACCTCAGAAGTTTGATCTAGAATATCTAACAAGTGAGTTAGTTCCTTGTTTTCTTTATTGATCTTTTTTTTTTAATTAAAACCATAGGGTCCGGGGATTCATACAAATCCCTTTCACCGAGCGAATCATCATCAACATCATGGACCGACAACTACATATTCAACAAAATAAATGATAATTTAGTTATGTAAACAAATAAAATAACTGATCGCCACATAAATAAAATGCACATTAAATGCAATTCGAAAATTGTTGTTCATTTACCTGTTTTGAGGCCACTTTTGATTTACCACGATCAACATGCCACATTACAATAAAATTAGAACCGTTATCATTATCATGAGAAACAAATTCAAATGTATGAGAAATCCTCCTTTATTGACATCCAAGGAAGAATGTTATTGTTGATAACAAAAATAGGCCACGTTGAGTAAACAGACCGAAGCTCTCTAAATGGATTAACACTGTAAAGACCATAATGAAAATCATAAAATATAAGATTCATTTCTTACAGATTGGGTAAATTAGTATATGTACCGCCCCCATAATAGAAACATATGTATCTATTCAATTCAAATTGTAATCAATCAATAAATCTTCCTGTGCAATTATTGATTTTATTGCACATACAAATACACGGTTTCCTTCACGCCCCTCAAATACGCAATTGGGTTGCTTATTTGTGGTCATGGGTCATGTATTGTTTATAAACCTTGCAATATTCCCTGGTTCTTTTGGCCTTCTTTCAATATAGATAGTTTCTCCTTTATTTTGATCATTATCTTTTAGGTGTATATAATTTGCAGCCAAGCCATATCTTCACATACTTTTTGTATATTGGACTATTCGTATCCAATATTTGTAGATATAACAGGGTCTGACATACTCCATTAATTGATTTAATCCATCGTAACAGACCTTTATGCCATCCATGGAAAATATCCCCAAACCATGTAATGATGATGGAGCAATCCGGTATATCCTTTCGTTTACAAAAAAAATAGTGTTTATTTCAAGAAGATCCTTGGGTACCCATCGTTTCACCATATGTTTGTACCTCAAAGGCACCTCGATGTCGTCTATGCTCTCATGAACATAAGAACATGATCCCCCTTTCGTAAGAAACAATTCCATGCGTCTATGGAATTTTCTTCTGATCTTCTCACCTCTAGTTGATCTCCACCTGTTAGACCTACTAGATTCTCACTTTTCTCTATTCTAATTGAAATTCCCTCACTCAATGAAGATAGATTTGAAAAATATCTATTTGCTTGTACTGTTAATATTATGGTATCTACGGGAGGTATTTAACTCCACGTGTGAACCTGACGAGAATAGAAGACTCCGGAAAGCAAGAGAAAACCCTAATGAGTTGGCTAATAACCCTAGAAGTCTTGTCGGCTCAAGAATATAATTTATATTAGGTTATTAGCCTCCAAGAGAAGAAGTCAGCCAGAAATAATAATAATATACTGAACAGACACATATCTAGAAGGAGAAGTTGGCCCCAACAAATCTGGCAGAACCAGTATAAATACAGGGCGCTAGTTCTCATTTTGACATATCTAAGAATTGCAGTTCCCAGTTTGGTGCACACTATAGTTCCCAGTTTGGTGTGCACATGTGGAGGAGGGTTGCAGGTGCAGCTGCAACAACAACTAGTTTTCAGTATGAGCTTGGAGTATCTCTTGGATAGGGTTTGGACTATCTGGTCAACTATTGTTGGTGCACTATCCTTGGAGGAAGATGTGCTACACCTTGTTTGGCTATCTAGCCTAGGGTTTGCTTCCGGAGTAATTCTCAGTCAAGGTTAAGGTTCTTAGAGGGTGGCTTCAGCCTATGGTTGGGTGACGAGGGTATCGTCAATGGTAAAACGAGCACACAATCTTCTATATTCTAACAGGTTATGGGCCCACACCTCCTTCATTCAGTCTAAATGCTGGAAGGAAACATAGCTGCTAGGATATTGAGCTCATTCAGGAACTTCTGCTAGGGTTACTAGCAGAAGCAGCTTCCAAGACACTGCTGCTAGGGTTACTAGTAGGAGCAGTTGCAGAAACCCTAATCCTCTCATTGAGGCACCTTAAGTGAAGATATTGACCCAATCTCTAGACAGATCAGTGCACCCTAGCCTAGCGCATCTCCTGATACTCTCAGCAAGCCATGACGTGAAGTTTGAATTTCTGGTCAAATCTAGGGTTTGACCAAGTCAAGCAAGCCATGACTAACTCTATGAAGTCTGAGAACAAGTTAGACAGAGTCTCTAACTTCAGAGTGTGGAAGACAAGGATTGACCTCATCCTTTCCAAGAATAAAGTGTTGGATATCGTGAAAGGAAAGATCGTTAAGCCAGAATTTGAAGAAGGAGAAGAGAAGGAACCGCAGAACGTTGCAACTATGGAGAAGTTTAAGGATGTTGACATCAATTCCATGAGTATCATAGTGGATTCTATAAAATACCACTTGATACCATACATCTCCCATCTTGACTCATCAAAGAAGATGTACGATGCCCTAACAAATCTCTTCTCAGTCAGAAACATTAGACAATTTATGAGTATGAAGAATGAGCTCAGTGACATGAAGATGAATGATGATGACAACATAACATCATACTTTGTAAGGATCTTCCAGTTAAGAGATCAACTACAAGCTATTGAAGAGATCACTTCAGAGAAGGAATTGGTGAACATAGTACTCAATGGTCTTCCCAAGACATGGGATGCATTTGCCGCAAGCATGAACACAAGGAAGGAGTATCTGAAATTTGAAGAACTTTGGACTTGCTGTGCTCAAGAAGAATCAAGGATCAATGCAAAAGAGAAACCCCAAAATAAGTACGATGATCAAGATTTCACAGCAAGATTCAAGAACTTCAGGAACAAAAGGAAGTTTGGTTCAAGGAGGAAGCCAAATCAAGAGAAAGACATTTCAAAAGTGCAATTCTTCAACTGTCGAAAGTATGGTCACTATAAGAATCATTGTCCTGAGCTAAAGAAAAGGAAGGAGAAACACGAAGCATCAATTGCTGGAGAAAAGGAACCTACAAAGAAGACTAAGCAGGATGGAAGAGACTTCTTCTTCTAAAAGGTAACAACACTCTTCTTATTTCTTGTACATATCTTGTTTGCATCGTCTTTGTACATATCTTGTATATCTATCTCTTGAAATATAATGTGTTCCAAGAAGAACTATACCTGTGGAAGAACAAACAAGATGAAAATGGATATCATTAGATAATACACATGAAAGGATGAAATACAAATCATGTGAAAGCTATTAAGCCAAATCAATCATGAAAAGACTTAGAAGAAGCAAATACAGAAAGTAGTTAGCAACCGAGAGGAAATTGGAAAAATACTTATGACATTTTGTAGAAGATAACAAAATGAAAGCGTGGACTTTGTTAGACAAGAGAGCCAATTATATATTGCAGAAGACAATAAGGATGCAGATGGAAGTGTGGACTCTGTTAGACAGAGGGAGCCGATTATATGCACTCCTACATGAAGCAAGGGTTAGGAAGGAGCCAATCCTATGATCCATTGAATATGATGAAGTATATATATCCATGGTAGTAACCATGAAAAACAATACGTGTTTAGTTCAAACGTAGAAGAAGACTTCTTCGAAGAGAAGCCTTAAAGTATTCCTGGTTTTCCATCCAGATCCGTGATCCTATGATGAAAGGAAGAAATGGAATCTCTAGGGCATGGAATCTATAAGAACCAAGAACTAAAGAAAGACATGAAGATTCCAAGAAAGAAAGAAAAGCCAGAACAACTAGTCATTGTATCAAGAATCATAAGAATGTTAGCCTGATATAAAATCAATAAAAGCAATCAAGCAGAGGAACTGAAAGTCGTGATGAAGAATAGTGTATGGAAGACTTATGAATGATAGAATTTCTAGAACTAGAGGTTCTCCCAGATGGAGGGAGAAGACTACGATGATTACTTGTTCCAGTACACTAGACATATCACTACATGAGTCATTATATCATCTGCAACATCCATGAGTTGGAGTTCTACATCAGATGAATGCAAAGAATGTTTTCCAGAGAAATTGAATAAAGAGCGTATGAAGAGAAATCTCAAGACTTTGAGGCATACTAGAAAGAGACTCTTATATGTAGATAAAAGAAGATAACTTGGTGGAGAACCTCCAGTGCACAACAAAAGCGTGGTGAAGATTTCCTATAACATCAAGATGACTACTCAGTAGATCATATCTACATGAAGCCTTCACAGTGTTCCAGAATAAAGTACAATTGAAATCAAGCATCACATTATCCATGATGAAGTCCAGAAAGGAGAAAATGATCTCTCTAGTACATATCTCAACAGATGAGCAGATAAGCAAACATTTTGGTAAAGCTTCTATCCAAGATGAAAGAGTTTGCGTACTCAAGATGGAGCTCATGGAAACAACTTTCTCCTTATTGAAAAAGGAAGAAATGACTCTCCAAGTTAGGAGGAAGCACTGAAAACATTATTGAAAACATTCATTCTTTAAAATTGAAAAATAGTCCATTTTGGACAAAGGCTTTCATGTTTGGAAAGTGGATTGAGACTTCTGACGGACAGTCACTTTCCATTGTGGTTAATGTGGGAAGTAGTCTGATTGCTGATGTATTATAGACATTGACTTTCCATTGTGGTTAACATGCGGAGTGGTCTAGGGAAGTCTCTCTTCTCTTCTTGAGGGTTACTCAAGAAGACTGGCTCGCCTCACCGGACAACGATTTCTCATTGTGGTTAACATGAGGAATGGTCCGTTTTGGAGGTTGATGCAGGACAATATTTTCTTCTTGTGGTTAATAGAGGACATGGTCCAGAAAGTCATTCCTTAGGGTTTATACATTCTCTCCAGGGCACACTTTTATTAGTGTAGGGAGAATGGCCCAGGGTGGGGAATGGTCCAGGCTCAACAATCAGGGACAGACATTTCTTAGGGTTTATACATTCTCTCCAGGGTGCACTTTGATTAGTGTAGGAGGAATGGCTTAGGGTGGGGAATGGTCCAGACTCAACATTCCTTAGGGTTATACATTCTCTCCAGGGTGCACTTCGATTAGTATAGGAAGAATGGCCCAGGGTGGGGAATGGTCCATGTTCAGAAGACAGGACAATTATTCTTCCTTGCTTGAGAAGAATAGTCTAGATATCTCATTATTCTACTCTGAGGCAGATATTCTTTCAGAGCTCATAGATGTGAGTGAAATATTGGCCCAAATAATTCAATTTATATCATAACATTGTTTCTGTGCAGGTTGCTATCAGATGTTTGTTATGAAGACTATATGACAGTAGATGTAGACTACTGTAGTGGATATGTTCCACTGTTCCTAAGGCAGATATTCATTCAGAGCTCACAGATGTGAGTGAAATATTGGCCCAGATGATTCAGTTTATACCATAACATTGTTTCTATGCAGGTTGCTATCAGATGTTTGTTATGAAGACTGTATGGTAGTAGATGAAGACTATTGTGGTGGATATGTTCCATTGTTCGTGACTATACATTGCTAATCAATTACTTGTGTGTTACTTGGTGTGGTAGTGAACCACTGGATTGTAGTTATGTACTACTATGGATAGATACAGTTGCATTCTATTTTTTTTCTAACTACCTTGAAGACTATCAACAGTTTATTGAAAATAATCACCATCTAGACGAATGATGAACATAGATTTTCCAGACAGAAATTGGTTCAGAGCATTTACTTCTCTAGATTATAAGAGCGACTCTTGTATCACTCTATGTTCTGAATGACTTATCCAACATCATGTCTAATTACTAAGATAAAGTATGGTTTTGAGAGATGATGCAGCTGATAGTGATGGTGATGCTCATGATCTAGTCATGAGATAGTCTAGACGACTATATTGATGCTACCGGTTAAATGGTATATTTTTGTGCTCAAGACCATTACCTGTAATACCTCCCTAGCTAGGAGGGAGTGTTAATATTATGGTAGCTGCGGGAGGTATTTACCTCCATGTGTGAACCTGATGAGAATAGAAGACTCCAGAAAGCAAGAGAAAACCCTAATGAGTTGGCTAATAACCCTTGAAGTCTTGTCGGCTCAAGAAGATAATTTATATTAGGTTATTAGCCTCCAAGAGAAGAAGTTGGCCAGAAATAATAATAATATACTGAATAGACACATATCCAGAAGGAGAAGTCGGCCCCAAGAAATCTGGCAGAACTAGTATAAATACAGGGCACCAGTTCTCATTTTGACATATCTCAGAATTGCAGTTCCCATTTTGGTGCACACTACAGTTCCCAATTTGGTGCACACATGTGGAGGAGGGCTACATGTGCAGCTGCAGCAGCAACTAGTTTTCAATATGAGCTTGGACTATCTCTTGGCTAGGGTTTGGACTATCTGATCAACTATTGTTGGTGCGCTATCCTTGGAGGAAGATGCGCTACACCTTGTTTGGCTATCTAGCCTAAGGTTTGCTTCCGGAGTAATTCTCAGTCAAGGTTAAGGTGCTTGGAGGGTGGCTTCGTCCTATGGTTGGGTGACGAGGGTATTGTCAATGGTAAAATGAGCACACAATATTCTATATTATAACATGTACATCCTATAACACCATCAATGACATAAATAGTCGGCCAATCAAGTTGTAACACTAATTGTTACAATGGTTCTACTTCATTACTAGTATCCTATTAGTATCACAGTAAGATCATAATGATTACCATACTGTTACTCTTTCACACTTGTATTATTCTCTATTACTATTGGTATACTATCTAGGCATTATATGGGCATGTTTGGATTCATGAAATGACACATGCCAACAAGTGGCAGTAATAGGACATGATGCTGGTTGGAAGACCCCAAAAATAATTCCATTAGACACAGACTCAATCCTAAGGCCAACTAAGGAGAACAAACAACACACACTAATTAATCTAGGAGTCAAGCATGCAAACAAACCAGTTTAGTATTACGACTAGACCATCTTTACTTGAAATGCTTCATGTAACATATTTCATTGACTTATTGTGATCTTGGTCTCTCTTGGATGTACTTTCATTGACAACGCTAATGATCTTTTCTCCTTTAGTCGACCAAGATACTTTAGTGTATTCCTTTTCTAGACTTAATCCAAAGGCCACATTTCCTAATTCATGGAAAATGACACATGGCATAAAGGTAGAAAAGGACACATGGTATAATGATTCAAGACACTTGGTAGAAATAATCCTATCTCAAGAGTGGTGACTTACTGGGTGAAGCAGTTATCTCTGATATGGTAAGATTTCATCTCAGGAAGAAAATAATAAGATTGATAAAATGATTTAAGCTCACTGAAATAAATTCACTCTAAGACCATATGGTATTAGGATAAGCTCAATGTTATAACCAGACAATAGAATTTTCTTTGCAGAAGATTATGACCGGAAATAATGTCTTAATCAAAGAGTCACGATGTTTATAAAAGAACTTCAATACCATTGATAGATCCACTGCTGCCAGCATGCATCCATAGCCTCGACAGGGATGTCATTTAACCCACTCAAATGATTTAATCCCATCCAATAGTTGTATCCGCATGATGTACACATCCATACAAGTTAATTTAAAAACATATACCTGCTACCTCTAGACCCAACATTGCTTCGTTGCCAGCAGGCCTGTTCAATACCCCAATGAAGTTGTCTTGGTATCATGTGTGTATTTACCTGCTGCCAGCGAGCCTATTCAGTACGCTGATGGGTTTACACACACTTCCCACACATAAGTGCTTTCAACTCTCTTATGCCACTTTTAAATAGTAATACAATTATAGATTTCTTGATGACAAAGAGAGCGAGGTGATACTGGAGGTTAATTGCAATACAGGTGAATAGTTGACCATGTTATTTATTTTCTTTCAAAATTGGAAGTTTTATCATGGTTTAGAGATTTTAGATTTCCTTTAAGAAATCATCTAGAGAATGGGGAAGCACTTAAAAGTGATTCCTTAAGAATAAGGACGGCGTAAAAAGTTTAAATATCATCGTAATTCTCAAAGACTTAAACCATATCTCTGGTGTAATACTCTAGCAAAGATAATTTGAGGACAAAGTGAGAGTGACAATTGACTTAAAAATCAATTGTCTGAGCTATAGATTAATATCGGGACCTCTTTGAACTATTTCAATTTGCTTGAAAAACACAAGTCTTAAAATAAATGCTTCCTTCGACAATAGTTCTTTGATCAGAAATATATTGATTCAAAAAGAAAGATAAGAAGAAAATTCATTCAAAATAATCAAAGAAAACAAAAACACAGAACAAACCAAATCAAACTTTATTAATGGAATTCAAAATCAGAAGTACACAAAATCAAAACAATAAAAGAAAACTTTTCAGGAAACAACTTTGTCCAAAGATAAACTTGATTTTTTGTATTCACTATCATCTCATTGTAAAATAAAGGAAGAACTAAATCATATAAAATATCATGTGCAAGCAAGTTCTTTTCTTAAGATAGTGATGCATGAGATGCTACTTTGACCAAGCATTATTATTAAAAATAAAGAGACTAGAAATAGAAAAATCCTTATTAAGATGAGTGCAGTCCTACTTGTGACACCTTGGGTCAGGGTTGAATTGGTAGTTCAAATTTATTTATCTCTTTACTTTCCATTTAAAATTTTCATGATGATACTGCATTTTTTAAAAATAAATATTCAACAAAAAGAAGAGAGAACAAGATTTAAAGTGGACTTCCCTGATAACATTCATATTATGGTTCTCTTGGTGTGCCCGCTTATGTTCATAACTTCATTATTACACAAAGAAATATTGAGAAATAAAACTAAAGGAAACTAATCTAACTACTAAATAGATAAAAATGCTAAGTAAAATCGTATTTCCAATGCAGCCACAAGAGCATCTTCAATCCTGCAAGCCATAGAAAGTCGAAAATCAGAATAAAAGAATGTAGTATTTGCAGATACAAAATAAATATGTCATGCTCAGCTCCTATATATTCTTTTAAAAACAAAACAAGCACGACCTTACCATTATTTTGAAACTTCTTGATGTATGAATCCTCCAACCATTCTGTAATTTGGTCGTGATATGGGTCATAACGACATGGAAGAGTGTAAGTAAGTTTGAAAAAATTGTCAATATTATGGGGACCTGACATGACCATCAACCAAGGTCGAAGTGCCCCATCCTCCTGACAATTCTCTAAGTGTTCATCAATTTCTTCATACGAAGGATCTAAAAAAATCATGCGATGCTTCCTTCCTAGATATTTAGGTAGAAACAAAGTAAGCACAACTTTATCTTTATTATGAATATTTTTTAGATACGAATCTTCAAGTCATTCTAAGATCCTGTCATAAAAATTAGGATGCAAACTGTGACTTTGATGAAATGGATATATCAATGGGGAACACACCATAAGAGGATTCATGACATCAGTTAGATTATTGGTTTGAACGCTTCCTTTGATGAGATTGATCATTTCAAAATGTGAAGCATAAACATTAAAATTCGAACTAATCAAAGAACGAATATGCAATGTATAATATTCGATCTCCATAAGGATGAGTGCATTGTCTTTTTCGAAAATAAATCATGTAAAATCATCTTGCAACATGTCATTTTTCCATTTGAGTGATGAAAGTGAAAGAGCATCAAATCCAAGTTGATAAGTGTTATGTTTGGAATTAGTTTCACCAAATTTTGGCATATCGAAAAGATTGGATTGTAGTGGCAAAGAGTAAGATATTGTGGGTAAAGTATCAAATCCACCAGAATCTAAGAAGAGATCGGGATATAAAGAGTAAAATGAATCAGAAACGAGCACATGAAAATAATCTCTTGAGCTATGATATTTAACAATCGTATTCTCAAGACATTCCTCTTCATTTTCATTAAAACTTTCACTCTATTTTGGTGATAAATTATTCAACATAATATGATCATCTAAATCTGCCTCCTGTACGATAGACAATTCAAAACTTTCATGGAAAACATTTGATCTTTCATGTTGATAAGGTACGATTTGTAGATGAGGGTTTAAAATTACTTCTTCCAATTGTAGATCTACATCTATAATCAGTTTCATTGGAATGTTAGAATTCTTAAGATCATTTTCATCACCTAAGTCTTCTTCAATAACCGAATTTAAATATTGATTAGAGCAAGAGTAAGGAGAACAAGGACATTCACCTTGACCCAACATCAAATCTTCTTCCACGATGGTCAAGGACTGAAAATACAATGATTTAGAAGAAATACCAATTCGATTGTCAGTAAGAACATTTTCAATAGATTCTACCTCCCTTGCTTGTTCAACATTTACAGATGGATCCCTCTCATCCTGTGAACATAATTCTTCTTGCAATTGAGTGATAGTATTTGTAACTGCTTCATCATTTGCGATCGAATATGACTGGATGCAAGCATAATAGAGGCGATTTAATACAAATGACATGTCATCAAGATTAAATTTACAAAGAACATGATGGATTCTTGTCGAAAATCCTTTTGAAGATGAATTTCCATTGATTAGCAAAGTCTGAAATTCTTCACATAATTGATTGTAATCATAGATTTCAAAAGCATCTAAAAATTCATCTACAAATTGAAACCAATCAAAAATGTGATATGCTGGAAAAGACTCAAACCAATGTTTAATTCAACCCCTGAAAGTAAAAGCAAACAATCTGCACAAAACCTTTAAATCAGAAATATCGTGCTTGATGCATTTACACCAAAACTTGTTTATATGGTCTTTTGCAGATACATTCCCCCTACCATCAAAGGTGAGTTTGGACAAGCGAGAGACTGTCTCATTGGGAATATCAGGTAATGAGAAGTAGAAAGCATGTTCCAACACAGTGATTTGGGGAGCCATGAGGAATTAATTAAAATCAAAACAAAGACTCCTATAAGGTTAATTTCTCAGTCTGGCCCTCCTTCTAGCATCATATGTTGACAGGCGAAATTGACCGTCCATCAACTGGAAGAGTGAGTCTGGTCCGGGGTTGTCTAAATAACCCAAGCCGTTTGGTGTAACTCATTCTGACGGGTTTAATGGCTCAGTTAGTCAATCTAAGAATCCTAAAAGAAATGAATAAAAGAGAGAAATAACTAACTAATTACTAAACACACTATATATATGTACATATGTTCAAATGTAACTATAGTAGTTGTATTTAAGCAGAAGATATACAAGTCTCGTTTATTTACA
>ML787246.1:106971-127311 GCA_009831015.1 Picea engelmannii
AAAAAAATATTAATTTTAGTTTTTTACAAAATCAAATAAATGATAGATAATTCTTTGATTATTATTATTTTGAAATGAGATGCAAAATGAAAAAAGAATTTAATTAATTAACATCACCAAATGATTTCATGAAAATCAGAAACTAACCAAGATATTATTTCATGAAGTATTGAACACATTATTCAAAATAGTCAAACTTGCTAATGAGCAAAAGAATAAACACATAATCATAATTTAAACAAAAGTAAACATTTGACAAAAATTAACGTTTTTGTTTAAATTGAGATTTTTATGCTCGTTTTTAACTTTTGACATATACTCTTGTAATAAATGACTCATACTAAAGTGAATGTCTTAAGTTTGTCTCAAAGCAAGTCAAGGAATAGAACTATTTGAAAAGGTTGATTCTGTAGCTCATTATAATTATCAAGATTCTAATAGGGGCCCTTTAAATTTTGTAAAAATATAGGGGGAGTTGTTGGGGATCAACAAAGACGACATTTGATTGCCACCGATTTTTCATGTCACTAGAGTACCACAACATACTGAACTTCATGGCCAGAGGTTCAAATGGCTCAGTGTCTAGGAAGGTCGCACCTTCCGGCATCTCCCATGTGATGAAAGAAATCAGGATAAGAAGCTAGTTGAAGTGGAATTCATATCCCTGATCCAGCGCTTCCCTGCAATCTAGTTCTAGTTGGTTCACGAGGTACTTCACCCAATTCATTTGTAGTCCCTCTGCACACTTCCCTGCAAGGTTGACTATGAATCTAGTTACTTGGGTCGGTCGATTCTTGCAAACTAGCTTGCCTGCGATCAACTGACAGGCAAGGTGCACTACACCGCTCTGGATAGAGGCTACCTTGTAGCCTCATGTTCCCTTCTCTACATCGTCGTAAGTATCCCTTATTCTCTGGGTGAGAGCACAATCTGTGGTCTTTCCGGGGTAGAAATCATGTGGGTCAGGTCCTTGCATGCTAAGCCCTGTGATCCGATTGATCAATGTTGGATCCATTGTGATGCGGCGGTTCAACCATAAGTATCCTCCATGATAGCAGGACAACAACAACTTGATGCACATGTTCACTTCTTGATGCCTCCTGAAGTGAGGAATCTTCATTACATTAAGCAGTGTGGACTGTACGAGGTTCATGGTCCACTGCTGGGGAACAATCTTTGAATTCTTTCCCTTGGTTCTAGTCAGATACTTGTATGGGGATAGCATATTGTACACTTTCATGTCACCGAGGTTGAAGTCACTAAACTTCAACGCTGCAATCTTATCATGTTTTGCACGCACTGTGCATATCCCCTTCGGAAGGTATGCAATGACCAATTCATATTAAAAATATTTGGGCACATTGTCTCAGTTTATTGCGCCACTCAGAGGTGGTAGATAAGTAGGTAGAATTCTCAGAATCAGCTTATCATTCGTGATATCATGTTTGTGCTTCATTTGTTTTTCATCAGCTGGCCGGGATGGTCTGGCTCGAGAAGTGGATGGAGAAGCCTGCAGTCCTGTCATCGAAAATGCTTGTACACCTGTAGACACTCCTCTCTTCGACATGACTCTCTCTGTCATCAAGTCGATCAAAACTTCCTCAGCGACTTTCTCTACATCTCTCAATGCTTCCGACATATGCACTCGGGGTAAACAGTCTGTGGGATCGGGGAACAACTCAGACACGATAATGAGATAGAGAATGAGAGCACAATGATCACTATATAAACTCGGCTTAGTCTGTGGGCTCAAATTCTCGATTGGAAAAAGTGTTCTTGGTGCATGGCGCAATGAGATAAATAGGTAATTCAAAAATGATTGGCTTGCAACGGGTATGAGCCTCCATTAACTCTTGTTCGATTTGTTATGGCATGGTCCAATGGTCGGATGATGAACCTTTATTTCTTTTCTGTTCATTTGGAGTGTAATTCGAACAGATATATCAACCCCAACGACTATATTGCTTTGTCATGGCGAAGTTCCATGTGTTTTTGTTCTGATATCTCGGCAAAACTCCAATTCTGTAATTTTTCTTTCTATGAGGTCTCCTCTAGAACCTCTTGTAACCTTTCAGTATTAGTCCTCTTCTTTCTTAACATTCTAGCCTTCTTTCAAGTGAGCTTCATCTTAGTAATTCTTTTCTCATTCTAATTCTTTTCTTCTTTGGTATTAGTTACTTTGCGTTGTTGAAATTCTTTCCTAGGGTTCCTGGATAATACTTCTTCTTTGTCTGGGATAGGTAATTCAATCTTCTGAGGATCCTCTAGTGTTCTCTTAGCTTCGACATCCGAGTTGTTAGTATTAAATATCTACGATCTGCTCTCATGTTCCTCAATCAAGTGCACGATCCTTATGGTCATAAAGTCTTTTAACTCTTGCTTCTTTTGTTCAAAAACTTCTTCTTCTTCCTTACGTCAGGCTTGGTCTCTATCAATCCAAGAATTTCCTATTAGCATGGTAAACGGGGCACTGTCTTTGACAAATTTAATAATCTCAAAGTCTTCTTCTGTCGAAGTTCCATTGACAATCATAGGTATCTGAGTGAGCCTTCCACATAGGTTAACTAGCTTTCCTTTGAATAAACTTATTCCTCCTAGTGAAGGGATCATAGCAGGCCTTCCTATAGCTTCCTAGGTTCTCATTGTCATGATATTCACCTGTTTTTTCTCATCTAGAACACAGTCAATGTCGAAGTCTCCTATTCTCACTTCGATGCATTCATTTTCTTTGAAGATCTCTAATAAGCTGACATGTTGGTGTCATTCAAGGTTTCTTTCATCTGTAGCAATGCTTTCTCTGATTCTTTCTGAGGTTCATCTGTAGGTTCTGGATATGCCTTAGGTTTTTCTTGATTCAGGTTCATTATTTCAAGATTAGCAATCATTCTAGGGCAATCCAATACTTCATGGTATAAAGCTTTACAACAAAGACAACTAGGTCTTCCACCAGGGAATTCCTTAACAAGATGTCCCAGCCTTCTGCAACTGTAACAGAGGGTTAATCCTCTCTTCCTTTTAAATGATCTCCATCTTCTTTTGTACTGCGCACTAGGATCATGGGATCTAACCTGCAAAAAATTCTTACTAGGTTCCTACATCCATTTGTTAGTCTAAACATTCTTTCTTTGCATAGGTATAATATATCTTTCACTATTCTTATCAGATCTACTCATATCAAATCTTCCTTCATCTATTAATGACCTATCTTTCAAACTAGGACAAACTCTATTAAACATACCTAAATCCATATTCTAGAAACAAAAATTTCCACTTATCTTACTTATATAAAGCACAAAGCTTCCAGATCTTAAATTTTTTAACTATTATTACCTTTATCAGAGCACAGATCTTGCAGATCTTACCTCTTTTAGTCATAAATTTCCACTTTTACCTTTCTTAGAGCACAAAGCATTCAAATTTTGATTCTTTTCTTCAGATCTGACCTTCTCTCTTTAGCACAGAGATTTACAGATCAAGTAGAATATTTCAAACTAGGGCACAGATCTACGCACAAAGATTTCACAATTTCAGGATGAATCTTTGCACAGAGCTTCCTCTTTCTCAGTTCCCAGCAATCCAGTTTCAGGTCCTGGCAACGGAACCATTTGTTGGCACAGGGGAAAGCACAAGGTTCAACGCTACAAAAACGCACCAACAAAGCCCTAACTACCAACCCTTTCGACAACACCTATAAAGAAAATGAAGTCTCACCCGAGGTAGAGGCAGGGGTGGTTGTAGGACTCAAGTGTCTATAACCTTAGCTGGGACATAGATCTATGATTAGAACACTTAATAAATCACTTAGCACCATTAGTTCCTCAATATGAAGTCAATAACCACTTCGCTTATAAGACAAAACTTTGCAGCATTCACACTAATCTACGGTATTCAAGCACTTAGCATATAAAAATGGATCAGAATGAGCATATCAAGCGCTAAGCATGAGTATCTAGATCAGATCTAACATTCTCACATATAATAAGCACCAAGCATCAATAGATCTATTTAAACATATCAGAGAATTTCACATATAATATGTAAATACAATAAGACAAAGCACATCACACAGGGTTTATGTGGTTCACCCCCACCCTGAGGCTATGTCCACCAACTCTTCTTCTTTATAGTCTTCGGTCAATCGGTTACAAGTACAGAGCCTCAAAACCCTTACTCCACATAGGACATAAGATTTGTGCAGCTCGCTAGATCCTTCTTCCTTGCGTTATAGCATAAATCCTTCTACAGTCTTTCACAGGGACTTGCACTCAGCTCTATAAGTCTCACACAGTATGCACAGAGCACTTACAATCCTTTGATCACATAGATCTAGCACTTAGCCATTCCTTTAGCAATTATCACCTTGACCTCTTTCTATATTTCCTATCCTTCTATATATACATTACAAAATAGGCCTAAACATGGGTAAACCCATGGGCCGACATCCCATTCTTGTTACATATTCCCAAAAACCCAAAAAGGGGGCCAAGATCCTGTGATCTCTGCTTCGTCTTGTGCTCCTCCTTCAACAGGCTGTCAAAGTCCCAAAATAGGTCAACATTACCAAGAAACTCCCAAAACTTGGTCAAGGGCCAACAATGTCCTTACTTGACGGTTTTTTTGGTTACAATCAAATCAAGTTAAAAAGGGTAGATAAATATAAAACTACATTTATTACTCGTTGGGGCACATTTGCTTCTAAATGTATGTCTTTTGGATTATCTAATGCAGGTGCCACTTTTCAAAGAGCTATGTAAATAACTCTTGAAGATTTGATTAGAAATATTATTCAGATCTATCTTGATGACTTAACTGTGTATTCTAAAAACCGATCGGATCATTTTGGTCATCTTAGAAAATTTCTGATGCGATGCAAGAAATTTGAAATTTCTCTAAATCCTTCTAAGTCTATTTTCGGCGTTACCGAGGGAAATATCCTTGGACACATTGTCCCTGATTCAGGAATAAGCATTGATCCTGAAAGGATTGTTGCTATCCTTAATCCGCATGTTCCCACTTCCAAGAAGGAGGTTAAAGATTTTATGGGTGTTATTAACTTTGTCCGTAGGTTTGTTCTTGATTTTTTTGTGATGGTCAAGCTAATTCATAATCTTCTTAAGCAAGATCGTTCTTTTTCTTGGACAAATGATTTCAAAAATTCTTTTGTAGGGATCAAGGAAGCAATCAGTTCCGCACCGATTTTGGCGAAGCTAAATTTTGAGAAAGAATTCACGATATATACTAATTCCATAGAGGAAACAATTTCTTCTATCCTCATGCAATGTGATGACTAGCGAAATGAAAAACCAGTGGCTTACATGATTGAAAGCTCGTCTAATGATGATTTTAAATATTCTTGTATTGAAAATAACGATTTTGCTCTTGTTAAAGCTACTGAAAAGTTTCATCACTTCATCTTAGGTAAGCACATGTTGGTAAAATTCCCTTTACCCACTATCAAGTTTTTGCTCTCACGGACTTATCTTTCATAGAATCTTGCACATTGGCTTGCCAAGATCTAGGAGCATGATTTAACTATCGTGACTTCTAACATCATCAAAGGATGTGACTTAGCCCTTCACTTAGCTTATCATGTTGAAACTAGTGAAGAAATTTATGAACATGATAGTTGTCTATCAACAATGTTCTATATTGAAAATCAAATCCTTCCTATTTCTAACCATCCTTGGTACAAACATTTGGTTTACTATTTGCAAAATCAAAGATGTCCAGATAACTTAGAAACTCACCAAAGAAGAAGGATATGTCTCGAATCTGCTAGATATGTCATTATAGGAGACTTCTTGTTTAGAATATTTGTCGATGGTATGTTGCTTCATTGTGTAAACAATGAGGAAGCACATAAATTGTTGCAAGAAACTCATGGTTCTTCAAATTTTGTTATTCATGTAGGAGGTCATTTTTCTACTAAAACCATTGCTTTCAAGATTATCAGAAAAGAATATTATTGTCCTTCAATTTTTCATGATTTGTATGTTTATTCCAGATCTTGTGACAAGTACCATAAATTTGTTGGGAAGGAACACCTTTCAGACATGCCTTTACAAACTGTCCTCCCATACTTTCCTTTTTCAAAGTGGGGTTTGGACTTTATTGGTCCTATTAATACTCCATCTTCCATAGGACAAGTCTTTATCTTAACAACCATAGACTATTTTACTAAATGGACTGAAGTTGTCTCGCTTAAACATTCACAAGATGAGCAGATGATTTCTTTCCTTGAAAATAATATTTTTTTCCAGATTTGGTCTTCCTTTTGAAATTATTACAGACAATGGTCATGCTTTTATTTCTGCTAAGCTGACCCAATTTTTTTCTAAGTTGGGGGTTAAACATTTTACTTCATCAGCTTATTATCCCCAAGGTAATGGGCAGTGCGAGTCTACCAATAAGAATCTGGTGAGAATTATCAAAAGGCTCATTGAAGATAAGCCTCGGCAATGGCACACTCTCCTCACTTACGCCCTTTGGGAAGATTGAACCACCACCAAGGTGGGCACTAGTTGCACTCCTTTTTAGCTTGTTTATGGTCAAGAAGGCATTTTGCCTACTGAGCTGGAAATTTCCTCCTTAAGGTTAATGCTAATGGTCGAAGAATTTAATTCTTCAGATGTCTCCCAAAGAATTAATGCACTTTTGGATTTAGAGGAGAAAAGGATGTTTTCCTTGGATAATATAAACAGAACAGAGCAGACTGTTAAAAAATATCCCAACAATAGTGTCAAAGATATCAAATTTAAAGTCAATGAAAAGGTATTGTTATGGGATTTATCTCATGCTAATAGAGGAAATCATTCAAACTTTCAAAAATTATATGTTATATATGGTATATGGTTGTTGGGTGATATAAGTTATGCCTCGGGTTATGCTTCCTCACTGGAATTGTTTTCAAATGATTTGGCTCTTAAGAAATAGACAAATGTTATACCTCGTTGTGTTTTGGGTAACTGTCACTGTCAAGTGGACATTTTCTTCTCCTCTACAAATGAAAGACACACTATGTGCATCGTTTTTCTACCCTACCTATCGTTGTTTCCTCTGTGGCTAATTGTTGTGTCATTGCCCAAACCGGGAGTTATGAGGAAACCCTGTGGTTTTCTACTATGCTTTGTATCAAAGGGTCCTGCCTATGGTTTATATGCCTCTAAGGACCTCCAATTCTTTGTTTTATTGATTACTAAGAACACTCTTGATTACCTCTTTTTATTTGTTGTGACAGAGGTCGATTTTAAAAAATCCCCAACTGTTCTTACTCCTGTCAAACATCTTTTTGGTTGTAAAAAATTGGTTATCAACTGGAGTGATTATGGAATGTTTTGTCGAGTCCCTATCTCATATTCCTATGATGAAATCGAATGAAACGTTGTGATTGGTAATGAGTAATAATATGCAGTCAAAGGGATGCCTCTTTTTCGTTAACTTTGAACCATTGTGTTATATAGCAAGGTGTTGATTGTGAATTGGAGACTCTTATGTGTTTCACTAGGCACGATCGAGGTTATAGAAATTTATGGAATTGGTAACTATGTGTATTTCGTTATGTTCATTGTGCATCTATTATGGAATCATCGTGCATATTATGAATGGTTTCATTGATAGTGATGAAGCTTGGGTGTATGTTGATTGTGGTTCCGTTACAAGAAATTATTGGTTGATATGTTGAAGAATGTATGAAATCGGGCATTTTTTAGAAGTCTGGTCAATTTGGAAAGGGACCTGTGCATATGTTTAATCGATCGATTATGAATTTATGGATAGTGTATGATATTTTTATAGCGATGTATTATGGATAGAGGTGGAGCAATGTTGTTGTGTGTTTTCTTTCAATTCTTAAAAGGAAAGGAAAGAAATTAGAGACCAAGCGTTTTCTTAACAGGACTGTTGAAAGTTGTTTTGATTAGGAGTATGATTGCAGAATGTGATAATTGAGAAGGTTTTAATAATTTGAATGTTGAACAATGAACAATTTTGATACACATTAATTATTGAATTGGTGTTGGTATTTTTTGTATTGAGTACAGAGTTATGTTTATTGATTACTTGATTTTTTTTATGAACAACATTCGTTATTTCCCTGCCATTCTCTCACTTTTTCACACATTACAAGTCCCATCACCTTCCTAGATTCAGTATTCACTCCCTGTTCTTAAAATTAAATTATAGTTAAATGAAAACTCTGTATTATAGCAGTTTAAGGATGGTACATGGATGAGTTACAGTTGATATGTTTTGATATTACAATATAGTTGATTGTTTGATGATTTGTTGAGCAGCAATCATGATCTACCCCCCTTCATTTTACCACTTTTCACTCAATACAATCCCTCATATATCCCAGAACCCTTATTCACCCCCTGCTCATTGACAAGTATTAAACAATTTTATGGATTGGATTGCATGAGTATGATGTGTTGTTGAGCCAAACTATGTTTCATATTTAAAGATATGTCATGTATGGTTTGTTGAAGAAACTAGTTGCTAATAATTAATCCATATAGGAATGATCTTCTTCATCAGAGGTAGCCATGACCGGGGTAATAGGGGAAGAGAAAATTGGAACAGTGGCCCTAGAAGACCAAGGTTTTCTATACATTTTGATGCAGACTCACAAGAGTTGAGCCAACTATTTCAAGCTAGTTTTTTTAACTCGATTGGACAAGGAGTGGTCCAACCTAGGCCAGAAAGGCCTCCTCTCCAAGCCCTACATGTCTCTGGTATCACAGTTCCCCATCATGTCTCATTACAACCTGAAGTCCCAGAAAACGACGGATGGCAAGAAATTGTCCACCCGGCAGTATCCCAACATCATGGCTGGTCCAATTTGTCTCTACATGCTCCCAAATTGTCCAATCTACCCCTGCACACTCACCAGTACAGTCTTCCCATGCAAGAAAAAGTTTTAAAACCGAAGCCCACCATGCTCTTGATAAAGGAAAAGTTGATGTTGCCCCCTCCTCTCCCTCAAATGACTCTGCCAAATCTGTTTAATCTCGCATGCATTTGAGAGATTGTTATCAGTGAGATCAGGCCTAAAGGTTCCACATAGGCTAAGGAAAATTCAAAGAAATCAAATGGAGACAGAAGCAACCAGGGGAAAATTGCCTCCAAGAGTGGCAAATATGGTTTTTGACTATTTTTATTTATTGATTGTTAAGAAAAGTTGACTTCTGAAGTTTTGGATAGCACACTATTTTTTGGATATGTTGGATATTATATTTTTGGATATGGTTTCAAATATCATTGATATTAATTTTCAAATTATGAGAGTGATGATGGGAGCCACAAGGAGGGATGTGTTTGATTGATTAACTAGTTGTGTTTATGCTTGTTAAAGAAACTAAAGGGAATCACAAGGGGTCCCACCTACTAGTTATTATTTTTTAAAGACCCTTATTATTATTTTATTAATTTTCCCCCTAAACCAAAAATTTGGTTGAGTTTTAGTTAACTTAACTAAAGAGATAGTTTAATTACTTCAACTAATTATGATTGTTTAAAGGCAAAAAGAGAAGGAGGAACAAGAGGAGAATAGAAGGAGAAAGCATACTAAGGCCTGCTCTTGAGTTTTATTGAGATAATTCAGTTTTCATTCATTTTTTAATTCATTGAAAGCCTAATTCTCTTTTAAGATAGAAAGGTCTTATTGTAAACAACAAGATTCAAGGTTGAATTACATCATTCAAACACTTTTTTTTCAAAGGTGTTGATCTATATTTGATAGTCTATGTAGACTTGTTTGTTTGTGAATTAAATTTCATGACTGATAAAGGATATTGTGCAGAATCGAGTGGGCAACAATCTATGGCAAGTTGATCTAGATTTTAAAGTTCATTTTTTTACTTTCTGTCAGAAGTCCTTTTGTATGGTTTTCATCGAGGACATCTAATTTTGACTTTGGTCCAAACTTGCTCAGGGAATTTTGTAAAGAGAACAATTCTTCGACAAAATTGGAATGAAATAAGCGACTGCTTTATGTCTCATCTGTGTAGATTATTGACTTAGTATTTTTAATTTTATCTCTACATTTATTTTTTCATTTGTTATATTCATAAAATTACATAAACATTGAATTTTTTTAGCAATCTTTCATTTATAAAAAAATCATCCTAAGCCCTTGTAACCAATACTTGTGAATTAGGAAAAAAAAATTGAAGACTATAAACATAGGGTGATATTCCTGGCTATCTTTCTTTAGCCAAGTAAGATCTGAAAATGCTTGATTAAGATCATTTCATATATTTTCCTCAACATTTATTTGGCGACTCCACTGGGGAGATCTTCAATATCTCTTTGGCTGATTTTTATGCTTGATTATCATCGAATATATCTTTTTTTCTGATATTGATTCTTTGACTGTTTCATTTCATAATGACTATACCTGTTGCAAGGAATCCTAATATTGAGTCTGGTCTTCAAGATCAAACCAACATCGCTTTAAACTTTTTTAACACCATTTTAGAAACTGCTAATACTCGGACTGAGCTTAATCGTTCATGGGAAGAAATTGAACAAGATATAAGTGCCCAAGAACGTTGGGAAGCTAGATGTAGACATCTTAGGAATTAGCCATAACTTTATTTTTTAGATTTGATCTTCTTTTCATGTCCTTATACCTTCATGTTTCTAGGAGAGAAGAGGATTATCACCTGAAATTAATCCTATTTTTGAAATAGTAAGAAGGGACGTTGTGTTATCAACCCAACAAAGTCCTCTAAGGAGAACCTTGTATGATTCATCCAATTCGTCTTTCTCTCCCTTATCTATTATCCACAAGATGGCATTTAGTGGTGGATCTGGTGGCGCCAGGGGTGCTTCTTCATCTCAATATTCAACTTCGCCAATGATTGGTATCTTATATAGTCACCAAGTCCCTATCTAATATACCACAAACCCCACCAAAGTCATTAAAAAGTATGGGCTTTTTCAGTTTGAATAAGATGCTACAACCACACTATCACATGTTTCCTCTCCTCTTAACCTGGCACATGCTACTCGTCCACTTCTTAAATTCAAAGAGAATATCCCTAAGTTTTTAGGGAATAACACTGTCAGTATGAATGAACACTTGGTGGAATTTTCTAATTCATGTCACAACATAGCAGCAAATGAAAACGATACTTGCATGCACTTATTTGTCAATTCACTTGAAGGGAAGGCCACGGCCGATTTATTCTATCTCCCTCCTAAGATTTCATCTACTTGGGAGGAGTTAGTCTATTGGTTCAAACCCACCTATGAAAAATCAATTCCTTCAACTTATGTTCACCAAGTTATACAATCAAATCCCTAACCTCATTCGACCTCAGAACCAAGCCGTTTTCATGTATTATTATAATGCATTACCTTCCCCCTACCATCATAGGCTTGAGTAAAAGGCCATTGATAACCTCGGTTCCTCTCTGCATACTTTTTTAGAGTATGAAGAACAACTTGAAATAACAGGTCTTCCTCATGGAGAATCAGTTAAACAGACATGCATGTATTCCCTATTATAGATTGTACAAGACATGAATAATCGGATGATAGTGTATGAGCGAAAGGGAAATATCTCTCCTCTTACCTATGGAGCTTCATCCTCTTCTACACCCCCCTTTAGAAATCCAAATGAAAATAATTTTCAGCCTAAATCTATCATGCCTCATAGGTAGGGTACCTTTTGCGAGGAACACCATGAGGAAACTACATGTGAGGTAAAGAAGAGTGCCAAAGATAAAATCTTTAGTAAACAACCTGAAACTACCATCGTTGTACTAGATTTTGCAGAGCCAAAAGATGTCATGATCATCAATACTAGGAACAAATTCTATGCTCCCAAAATAAAATACGATCCTCCCCACAATTATTCTAGCCCGAGCTCATCCTCACCAACTGTTATTGCTCAGTTTCCTAAGGCTGCTGACAGTCAAGGAACGACCTACCCTCTCCCCTCTTCCAAATACAATATTCTAAATCAGTTGGCCAACATAAAAGCATATGAGACCCTTCTAGACATGGTTGTCGTCCCTGAACAAAAGAGGCATCTAAAACAATTCATGGAAGGAAAATCTTACGTTGTAGCCAACCTCTCTAAAGAGGTAGATGAAGAGGATTTGTCTATAGATAAAGTAGGTGTACATAACTTTAGATACCCTATAAAAAATCCCCCTTTTTATATTTCTGTAAATATTATGGATAAGATTTCCCATTGTTGCCTCATTGACAGCAGTTTGGGCCCAAGTGTAATGTCGAATATCATTATAGAAGAGCTAGGCTTATCTTGTACAAATGAAAATGCCAAAACCATGCTCTCTTATAATATTCTACAACAAACGACCATAGGTGAAATGAAGGACGTGACCTTGGTTTTGTGCGTGCACCCTGAAATAAGGACAACCCTTAATATTCAGGTAATCTATATGCCAGTAATTAACTACTCGATCATCCTAGGAAGATATTGGAAAGCTTTGACAGGTGGATGCTTCTCACTCAACGAGACACACTTATTCGTTCCTCGGAATGGTAAAAAAATCATAGTCCTTAGAGAGGGAAGGATTTCACCTTATGTAGAAAGTGTTCCACAATCTAATGTGAATTATATTGAAGAGGACCTAGGGGTGTATTCCATCTTTGTCGAGGAGGACAACACTCCCTTGGAACAAATCAACTTAGACGACGGTATGTGGCATATGCACTTTGATGGTTCATGCTCTAATGAAGGAAATGGAGCTGGAATTATCCTATACTCTCTTGTGGGGAAATTCATAACTTTTCTTATAGGTTATAGTTTTCTTGCACAAACAATGTCACTGAATTTGAAGCTTTATTATTAGGCATTGAAAATGCCTATAATCTGGGTTGTGTTCACCTCACAGTTTTTGGGGATTCTCAACTTGTTGTGAACCTTGTACGTAAGATATATTCCCCTAGCAATAAGTTGATGAAACGCTACACCCAAACTGTTTGGGCACTTATCTTGAACCTACTATCTTTCAACATTACTCATGTTAAGAGGGAATTGAACTCAATGGCTGATCGGTTAGTTGTTTTTGCCACCTTTCCTAATCAACAACTTCTGCCTCAAAGACCTGATTGTACCTTTCAATCTCTATATCATCCACACATCCCTGACAATATAGAATCATGGCAAGTCTTCCCTAGTGATTAGAGCATATGTTCTTTCATTCAAAATGAACCTTATAAGCCTAAGGAAATTATATCAATGGAAGATAACAAGATTCCTAAAGGCTTGACTCCTCTAGAAAGTTCATTTTCATCGAGTGATGTAGGAAACAAAGAGAAACATAAAGAAGAGGAGTCGAAAAGGAAAGTGGGTGAAACCATTTCCTTGAACATTGGAACACCCGAATCTCCAAAGAATGTTAAAATAGGTGCTCAATGTTCTGATGAAGAAAAATTGAGGTTCGCTAGACTGCTTGGTGAATTCGAGAATTTTTTTATTTGGTCTTATGAGGATATTCATGGTTTTGATCATGCTCTTATACAGCATGCCATTCCTATCAAGGAGGGAATAAAACTAGTTAGGAAAAAACAAAGACCCATTAACCCTGCACTGGAAGCAACTATTTGAAAGGAGTTGGAAAAACTCTTGAAGGTTGGGATCATTTTTCCGGTCAAGTATTCTGAATGGGTTTCCAATTTGGTTCCCGTTCAAAAAACAACTGGTCATATCAGATAATGCGTAGATTTTCGTGCATTAAATCGGGCTAGTACAAAAGATCACTTTCCTCTCCCTAATATGGAAATGATTTTGCAGCAGGTTGCAAGGTCATAGATGATGTCCTTACTTGACAATTTTTCTGGTTACAATCAAATCAAGGTAAAAAGGGAAGATAAATATAAAACCACATTTATTACTCATTGGGGCACATTTTCTTATGAACGTATGCCTTTTGTATTATCTAATACAGGTGCCACTTTTCAAATAGCTATGCAAATAGCTTTTGACGATTTGATCGACAATATTATTCAGATCTATCTTGATGACTTAACTTTGTATTCTAAAAATCGATCGGATCATTTTGGTCATCTTAAAAAATTTCTCATACGATGCATGAAATTTGGCATTTCTCTAAATCATTCTAAGTCTATTGTTGGCGTTACCAAGGGAAATCTCCTTGGACACATTGTCTCTGATTTGGGAATAATCATTGATCCTAAAAGGATTGTTGTTATTCGTAATATGCATGTCCCCACTTCCAAGAAGGAGGTTCAAGATTTTATGGGTGTTATTAACTTCAGCTGTAGGTTTGTTCCCGATTTTTTTGTGATGGTCAAGCCAATTCATAATCTTCTTAAGCAAGATCATTCTTTTTCTTGGACAGATGATGTCGAAAATTCTTTTGTAGGGATCAAGGAATCAATCAGTTTTGCACTGGTTTTGGAGAAGTTGGATTTTGAGAAAGAATTCACGATATATACTTATTCCACAGAGAAAGTCGTTTCTTCTATCCTCGTGCAATGTGATGACCAAGGAAATGAAAAACCAGTGGCTTACATGAGTCAAATCTTGCCTGGTGATGATTTTAAATATTCTTTTATTGAAAATCATGATTTTTCTCTTGTTCAACCTATTGAAAAGTTTCACCACTTCATCTTAGGTAAGAACATG
Organism: Picea engelmannii; assembly: GCA_009831015.1. Lineage (NCBI taxonomy): Eukaryota > Viridiplantae > Streptophyta > Pinopsida > Pinales > Pinaceae > Picea > Picea engelmannii. The sequence goes on from ML787246.1 coordinate 121,598, forward strand.
TTGGTAAAATTCCCTTTACTCGCTGTCAAGTTTTTTCTCTCACAGACTTATCTTTTAGTGAATCTTGCACATTGACTTGCCAAGATCCAAGAGCATGATTTAAATATCGTGACCTCTAACACCATCAAGGGATGTGACTTAGCCCTTCACTTAGCTTAGCATGTTGAAACTAGTGAAGAAATTGATGAACATGATAGCTCTCTATCAACACTGTTCTACATTGAAAATCAAATCCTTCCTGTTTCCGACCATCCTTGGTACAAAACTTTGGTTTACTATTTTCAAAATCAAATATGTCCAAATAACTTAGACACTCACCAAAGAATAAGGCTTTGTCTTGAATATGCTAGATACGTCATTATAGGAGACTGCTTGTTTAGAAGATTTGTCGATGGTATGTTGCTTCACTGTGTAAAAAATGAGGAAGCAAGGAAATTGTTGCAAGAAACTCATGGTTCTTTCAAATTCTGGTATTCATGTACGAGGTCATTTTTTCTGCTAAAACCACTGCTTTCAAGATTATCATAAAAGGATATTATTGGCCTTCAATTTTTCGGGATTCATATGTTTTTTTCTAGATCTTGTGACTAGTGCCCGAAATTTGTTGGGAAGGAACACATTTCAGCCATGCCTTTATAACCTGTCCTCCCAGAATTTTCTTTTTAAAATTGGGGTTTGTACTTTATTGGTCCTATTAATCCTCTGTCTTCCGCAGGACAAGTCTTTATCTTAATAACCATAGACTATTTTACAAAATGGCAGTAAGTTGTCCCGCTTAAACATTCACAGGATGAGCAGGTGATTTCTTTCCTTGAAAATAATATTTTTTCCAGATTTGGTCTTCCTTTGGAAATTATTATAGACAATGATCCTTCTTTTATTTCTGCTAAGCTGACCCAATTTTTGGCTAAGTTGGGGGTTAAAAATTTTACTTAATCGGCTTGTTATCCGCAAGGTAATGGGCAGGTTGATTCACAATAAGGGCTAAGTCACATCCCTTGATGGTGTTAGAAGTCACGATATTTCTCACTTACACCCTTTGGGAAGATCGAACCACCACCAAGGTGAGCACTAATTATACTCCTTTTCATCTTGTTTATGGTCAAGAAGCCATTCTGCCTACTAAGCTAGAACTTTCCTCCTTAAGGTTAATGCTACAGGTCGAAGAATTGAATTCTTCTAATGTCTCCCAAAGAATTAATGCACTTTTGGCTTTAGAGGAGCAAAGGGAATTTTCCTTGGATAATATAAATAGAAGACAACAGACTCTTAAAAACTATTCCAACAAGAGTGTCAAAGCTATCAAAATTAAAGTCAATGAGAAGGACTGTTTATGTATTATAGTAGTTTTCATTTCTACTTTTACAGTAGTTTTCATTTATGCCTTCATTTTAGTAGTTTTCATTTATGTTGTTTTCATTTCTATCATTTAATTTATGCTCAATCAAATTTTGTTGTTTCATTTCTATTATGGAATTTCTTTCTTTTGATTTCATTTTTTGAGAATAAAATGTTGGATCAGTTTTTCCACAGTGACACTCCTACAAAGTATTTTTAATGAATAAAAATCGAGCTTACACAATTGTCATGATGTTCCCCTTGAAGGCATCATTGAAATTTTTATATGCTTCCACTGTTGTTTTATGAGATAGTTGGTTTTATCCCTCCTCTTCTTTCCTTTTCTTCATCCATTTTGAAATTCAAAAGAGCAAATTCAGAATATTTTTCCCCTTGAAGTTAAGCACAATTCTTAGTTGAATTATTATGCTTACAGGGATAAACCCCCTCATACTTAACATTTTCCATGAGTTATTCCCAAATTCCCGGTCATTATTTCCTTAAATTCGCTCACTTCCCCCTGTTGCATAATCATTCTGATTTATATCTTCTTGATCTGATATTACTTGCTCTGCGAAACCAATTATTCTAAGTTCATTATCTGTTGGAAATAGATTTCCCTGTGAAGTCGCCAATTTGTTGATGATTAAAATCACAATGAGGAATTTCACCTTCAAAGTATTGTTAAATCCCTATTATTTAAACTATGATAATAATATAATACTAGTAGGTGGGACCCCCTTGTAGATTGTAGGCTCGAAGATAGTCAGATCACACATTTTCTATTGTTGTTTTGATGTTGCTTAGAGAGTCCTATATGGTTGACAATATAGTTTTGGTTTCATTTCTACATAGTGATAGGTGGATGATGCATTTTATGGGATGTTCTGCTATTTAAAGCTTTATTTTTATGTTATGATTGGCATATATTTAAAGTTTCTATGTTAAATCATGTCACCATGATTTATTACCTGGCTACACATACACAATAAATATGTTAGCAATGACATAAACAAAACAAAGAGAAGAAACTTATGGGAACAATCCTAAAATAAAGGGCCCATGCTTAAGCTATGTCAAAGGTTATGTGGAAATGGAAATGTAAAACATGTTAGTATTAGTCCTAACTATTATATGGTGGTTAGTGACTATGGGATTTTTCATTTGAGTTATTTTGAGGTGCATATGATATTTCAAGGCATATGGTATGGCTTGAAAACTTGGCAAGGGTTAACGTGAATGTTTTGGATGGCGCATTTGGCAAGGAATGTGGTTGATGTTGGACACAGTGTCATTAATGTGTTGTCATTGATGTCAAACATTATAATAGTATGCAGAGTTCATGAAAAATATATGTAGTATAACAGTTAGCAGAAGATGTCATATAGTATGCAGAGATTAAAGCTCAGGAGGGTTAGAGAATGAAGATCAAAGCTCAAAAGGAAGAGTGCATTGTAGAAATGTCATCGAGATCGATGGAAAGACTAAGAAGTCGATCGGTGCACAGAAATGGTGAAAAGCCTCAACAACCGTCCGATCAAGAAATTGATGGTGTTGATCATCTCATGTAACGGACATCGATCATATCAGTGACTGTGGGCTTAAGGACCATTGGAGGATTGGTCAATGATCAGATCAATTTGTGACCGTCGGATATGCAAGAAAAATAAAGGGCAGGGATTGATTGCAGAGCACGAAGGGAGAATTAAACTATACGTTATTTCCAATCCTGCATTTAGTTAGGATCGTCAGATCTTATAAATTAAAAGATCGACGACTTTGGTTGACTCATCAACAAATGCACAACTTCAATTGTGGAGATTGGGTGACAAATTAAACCACTTGAAAGTTTTGGTTCTGCAGTCTACGTTGACTGTTGATGCTCACTCGACAATATATCTACGATTGGCATCAATTCCACTACCAACAAGCGGTTTACATTGCAGAACTCGACGATATTCTTAAAATCTGTGCTAGTTGAGGACCCCACAATCATCCTTGATCATTGATCTGCATCGAGAGCCTTCTCAACCAATGGATCAAGTTGAGTGGAAGGATAGGATAAGCAAAGAAAAAAGGTTAATATTTTGAATACCTGAATTCTCGATAGTCATTGGATCACTTTAAGTGGAAGGATTGGATAAGAAAAGAAGAACAGTTGTTGGATTTAAACCAAGGCAAAGTAGCATCGCAGATAGATCGAGTCGTGGATCTAAGATCGTGATCAACGAACAAAATTGATTTCAGGTTACAAGTTGTGTGGAGGTTAGACTTCATGGAATCTCACTTCAGAAGAACTGGGAAGTGGAGAGATCAAATTACCCGATGTCCCGAAGGCTAAAATTATGAAGTCACTCTCAGCCATCGATCTGAGATACATTTCGGATATTATTCTGACCATTAGATCGAGGAGAAGAATATGTGCCACGTCGGGAGATATACGGACCACGTTTGCAAGGACACGTGGCACAGTCAGATAATGACAAGTGTCAAGATGAAATCGGTATTTTAGGTACGTGTAAATCACGAATCTGAGTGACATGTGGCAACACTCGGCATGTGCCATGTCAACAAGTGACGTCAGTAAGTTACGTCACTTCGGGAGTTTCACTTTGGGAGTTTCACCACCAACAAATGGCCAAAGTCTGTAAGTCCCGAAGGCCGAAGTGCTGAAGTCACGAAGGACAAAGTCCCGAAGTCTCAAAGTCCTAAGTTCCGAAGGGCCGAAATCATGAAGGAAAAAGTCTCGAAGGCCGAAGTCTCGAAGTGGACATGAATCATCTGATCTAAAGAAAACTTTGGGAGCGTTCTTGACCGTTGATAAAGTACAGTGGAAGGATAGTGTAAGTAGAATAGTCAAAGTCTCGAAGTGTCAACAGTCATCCATATCATCGAGATATTAAAACATGACCGTTGATTCTGATAAGTGCTCAATCACTCATTTGGCCTAGTGTCTGGTCATCGCCGTTGGTCATATGGAATAAGATAAATCAAGGCAAAAGATAATATGTCGCTAAAGTTAATAATCCTATGGTTTTTCGTTGTCAGTCATGTGAAAATGGTTTGAAGGAAGCACCTCAGTAGAACTCGGTTAAAAGGAAATGGATCCATACCTATGATAGATTTACGAAAATAACTCTCACTAAGTTAAAAGAATTAACATTAATTGTTGAATAATAATAGTGATTATTTTTAATGTTAAAATTAAGAGGTGTGATGGTCCAAACAAAGGGACACAATGTTTCATATCTCATACCAGTTGGAAGAATATATAAACAAGAAAGAGTAGTGAGAAGAAGGTGTCTTTGCAATTCAGATAAGAAGATCAAAATAGAAGCAGAGTTCAAGAAGAAGAACTGTTGGTTTTAATGGGCCTGTCAAAGTCTTATTGAAGATTAAGAATAGAAGAAGACAAAGCAATAGTTATGTAATCCAATATTTGATACAGAATACCTTTATTGGACCAGAAGATACATTGAAGATTAAATGACAGAAGCTAGAGAGTAAGAGATGAAGTTTGACTGCAGATAACCAGAAGACCATACAAGCATAGGTTGCAATAGATAAGTAGAAATTACAGTAGATTCATTGAATATTAAATGACAGAAGCCAAAGAACAAGAGATGAAGTTTGATTGCAAATAACTAGAAGACCATACAAGCAGAGGTTGCAGCAGAAAAGTAGAAAGTGCAACAATTAATAATTCTAAGAAGACTTGAAGAATTGATAATATCTTTGTTTGTTTGAACAGAGTACAGTAAAAGTGTTATAAGTGTTATAACCTGCATAAAGGGAGGAAGGGTGGAGCAAGGGAAAACAAGTCGAAGTCAAAAAGGTCAAATTTGATAGGACTTGTGTTAATAGATGCATGAATCAAATTCGATGAAGAGAAGAAGAGATTGAATTGCATTATGAAATTAAGGGTGGTTGGGTGGTGCAAGGGCAGGTTGGATTCTGCAGGGGATTTGGTGCTTCCTTGTCAGTTGTAGCTGACTAAATAGGGGGTCATAGCCTCCTTCCAATTGTAGCTGGTAAATAGGGTGTCGAAGCATCCTTTTAGTGGTAGCTGATCAAATAGGGGGTTGTAGCCTCCTTCCAATTGTAGTTGGTAAATGGGGTGTGGAAGCATCCCTTCAGTCGTAGCTGAAGAAACTTGGGGACAGTCTCTCCATCAATTTGTAGCTTGAAAACATTTTTGTAAAAGAACAATTTATTAATGAGAAATGATTTGGTGGTTTTCCCTATTGGGTTCCATGATAAAATCTTGTGTTCATAAGGGTTTGTTGTTCATCATATATTGTGTAATTGAATAATTAATGTGTGTGCTTAATAATATTGGAATTAATAAGAAAAAATAGGCAATATTGATTCACCCC
>ML787246.1:132537-188060 GCA_009831015.1 Picea engelmannii
CTAAATGGTATGTCAAAGAAAAATCAGGGTCCCACGCAACTTTTGAGTCATTGGCCAAAGAATTATTGACCTTCTTCCAATTACCTATCCGCCACAAAAATGGTCTAGAACTACTTTCTAATTTCAAACAAACCTCAGCCACACACATCGCTAACCATATTCATGAGTGGCATAGGCGATGTAGTTTATGCAAAGCAGAAACCACCAAGAAACAGTGTCTGGACTGGTTTCTTAGATCACTTGTCTCTCTCCTCGATAAGGATGTAGCTTCCACCTTCCCTCAATCTGAAGAGGAAGCCATCAGTAAGGCCCAGCAGTATGACCTCATCTATGCACAGTCAGGGTACTTATACATTGTACTTCCTGATCTTCCCAAACCTGTACCATTTGGCCAAGACAAACCTGGGATGTCTCACTCAACAGACGGACTAATTGGTGCCACTACTCACCACGATCCATAACCACAACCACCACCAATGTATGGAACACCTCAATACCTGCTGGAATATGGGGGCACTTCATATTACCCCCCACCCCCTTATCAACAGCCATACCCTGTCGCTATACCTCCACCCATCAGTGGACCACTGTCGGCACCTCCCATACATCCACCTATTCCAACAAATAATGGTACTCCCTCAACATCATCTTATAGTACTAGTGAAATCACTATGCCTTCCTATGCACCTTATGGATCGATACCACCACAGAGCCCGTACTTCCCATTTCCTGGTCCTCCACAACCCACGGCTCCCCCACATCCTCATGTGGGGGTGAATTTTGTTCAACCCTTCACTGTTCAACAATACCAAAATTTTGAGCAGTTAAATACAACCAATCCAACCCATCCGTCGAACAATGCCAAGAAGAAAGGCTGGAACAGGAATAACAACAACCCAAGTCAAGGTGGGAATCAACCCCCACAACACCAACCCACTGGGGGAAACCCGAACCAAGGGAACCAAAACCCCCAAGGGGGAAATAATAATAATAAATGCCAAGGGAGAAATAATGTTAAAACCATGTTCCCTTGTTCCCTTTGTGGTGAGTTCATCCATTACACTCATCATTGCCCCCAGATCATAGATTTCAAATGGTTGAAAGACTCTGGTAGTCTTCCCCATTCTCCTGCACAACCTGCCCCTCAGCAGGCCCCACAACAATGTGTGCAACAACCCCCTCCCATCGTGTTGCAAAATCCTATTCCACATCAAGGTGTGATAAATACCCAACAGGACACACAGCATCCCCCACCTCAGGTGGGACAATACCTCAACCCCAACAATCCAGCAAAGCGTACAATTCTCCTCACCAGTGAGGAAGAAATCCTTTTGCAAATGCGTAATCGTCAGTATCATGCACCCGCTGAGTCTACTCCCATCCCTCCAGAGACAAATCCTACACCGACGGGACCCCCGTTGGTGATCCCTCACCCTTCCGCCGAACCACCTCTTCACATCCCTCACATCCCATTGCGCAGGAATGTCCACAACCCACAGGCTAGGGCAGCTCATAACTATAGTTTGGTAGATGACTTATCACAATCCTCGGCTACCATGTTAGTCTTGGAAGTCCTGCATACTTTTCCTACTCAGCGGAAATCATTACTTTCCGCCTTGGGGGAAGTCGACCTTGCAGATACTCGACTCATCACCTTTGATCTAGACAGCGGAGAACCTTGTCTTCCTGCCTTGATCACTTTTCAAATACCAATGAAAATATGGAACATCACAGTTCATCGGTGTATCATCGATGAAGGTGCATCTACATGCATCATGTCCAAAACAGTATGGCAGAAACTTGGTTCCCCGGAACTCATACCCTCTGCCATCACATTATGAGCTTATGACGGATGACCATCCTCTCCTGAAGGGCTCTTCCAAAATGTCCCCGTTGAACTTGGGAGCAAGACTATTCTCATCGATATCGAAGTTATCGATGCCCTACTCGATTATAATATCATGTTCGGTCGTAGATACATGTACGCTATGAAGGCAGTGGCATCTTCCATCTTTTGGACAATGATGTTCCCTCACAACGGGAAGATCGTTACCATTGACCAAGTCTCACATTATGAGACTAACCCATCTGCCAACCTCGATAACATTCTTCCTCTCATTCACACCAGCCACGACACATATCCACTCGTCGAGATAGGTCTTGGGATTTTTAAAGACCCATCCTTATTAGGAACATATCATGGAGAACCACCACTCCTACACCCTTCCAATCAAGTGTGTGTTGTATCATCCAACGAAACTCACACAGAGGATACCCTTCCTCCTACAGAGGCTTCTGTCAAACCCGACGTCCCACTCGTCGTAGAACCCCCCCCTCAAGAAACTCTTGGACACTCGTCGACCCCACCAGTCCACGATTCCACCTCTCCCCAAGGACATAGTCCAGTATGGGAGACGGTTCCCCAACCCCTCAATCAAATTCCCTTCTTTTACCCTCCACCAGGTATCGAAGATTTTTAGGTAGCTGCAACACTCACACTACCTAATTTGGTTTTATCAATCCTAGTGTGGTATTTACACCCACCTGAGATGGTCTCTCGACCATCCCTTCCCCCACAGGAAGGAATCCCCATGACGATTGCCATCCTTACCCCCACCACCCCCCCACTCACTAACCCCCCTGCTACAGCTGGGGGTAGGAGAAAGAAGAAGGAGCCCACCGCTCCACTTCCCCCATGCATCCCACCACCTTGTGCACTATGTGAGAAAGAGGCCCACCAAACCAACAACTGTCCATCACTACCTGAATTACGGAATTTGATACCCCTCAATCAAACTCCCCCAACACCCGCCACAACTGCTAGTCCCGTCACTACCACCCACCCTTCCAGTAGTAAAGGGTTGAGGAACAAATATGCTTGTGCTATATGTTCAGAGTATGGCCATTATACCCATTAGTGCCCAGCCCTATCACGCTTTTGGCAGACTTTAGCTACAATGCGCCAGAACTTCCAGAACAACCCTAGTCCTGCTACGTCCTCCTCAAAAAATATCACTGACATTCGTTATGTCACCACTTCAATCAATGAACGTATGAGATGCCCTTGCTCTCTCTGTGATTCATTAGCTCATTTTACCTACCAGTGTCCTATGATCCTTGAATATAGGCAACGTCAATTGACCCTGCTTCACCAACCCGCTGAGGTGATAATTGACATTACCTCGTCACTAGAGGCTCTTCATGTCATTTCTCCTGAACCTGAGACACTCCCAACACCTCCATGGTTCTTAGATGACGTATCTGAGGATTCACCCCCCAACCCCCCCAACTCTCCCGCTCATTCCCCTACGGACACTCTCCACCCAAACACCACGGGTACCCCCCAGTACTTCAATATATGGTTTATGTCGAGTGAACCCTCACCATCTCCTAACAACGTTCCCCCTGCTTCTTCACCAGGGGGTAACCACGCGACCACTGTCATTGAGATCACTCCTCATGACCCCTTGTATTCCCGTCACTTCCAATGCGACAAAGAAATACTCAAAGAGTTAAACCACTCGAACTCTCCCTGGGATGCGCTACACCATTGCGCACTCTTCTCTCCACAGGAAGCCCCCATGCCTCCTAACCAAAACCCCATTTACACAGTCGAAACCAAGGATTTTATCCGATCTTGGCCTATCGACTGGTTCAACAATCCCATTCCTGCCCCTGATGATTTTGAAGAAGGCAATATGGCCAACATTTCCCCCACCATCAAAATCGACATTTCCATTAAAAATGGCATCGTCGAAGAAATTACCATTGGAGCTGCTTGCACTCCTCGGGAAATCGACACATATAAAGCCCTCTTCCAAGAATATAGGGATATTTTCGCCTGGTCATACACGAAAATGCCTGGCCTTGATCCCTCTATTGTCGAACATCGCATCGACACCTAGCCCGACATTACAACAGTTCACCAAAAACAACGATCGCTACACCCATCCAAAGTCGCGGCTATCAAAGTTGAAATTGACAAGTTACGCGCTACCGATTTCATTTACCCCATCGCCTATACCTCATGGGTTTCCAACCCTGTACCCGTTAACAAAAAACAGGGCACTATCTGCGTTTTCACAGACTTTCGTGATCTCAATCATGCATGTCCCAAAGAAAACTTCCCAACGCCTTTTATCAATCAAATTATCGACGACTGCGCAGGCCACGAGGCTCTCTCCTTTATGGATGGATTCTCTGGTTATAATCAAATTCAAATTCACCCCGTCGATCAATATAAAACCGCATTCACTACCCCGTGGGGTACTTTTTCATATCGGGTCATGCCTTTCGACTTAAAGAATGCCGGCGCGAATTTCCAGTGGGCTATGACATACATCTTTCACGATCTGGCCCACATCATCCTCACCTACTTGGACGACCTCACTGCTCGATCCAAGAAATTCACCCAACATCTCGATGATTTACGAATCATCTTTCAACGGTGTTGTCAGTACAACATCCGCTTATATCCTCTCAAGTGTGTGTTATGTGTCACCGCAGGGAACCTCCTCGGTTTTATTGTTTCCCAAAGCGGTATTACCATGGACCCCCTCAAAGTCCAAGCTATCATCAAAATTCCACCTCCCCAGAATTTACGACAACTGCAAAGTCTACAGGGCAAAGCTAACTTTCTTAGATGCTTTGTCCCGGATTATGCCATACGCGCACACAGTTTCCTTCGCTTACTACGTCACGACATCCCATTTCACTGGGACAACCACACCCAATAGTCATTTGACGATATTAAAGAAGCACTTTCAAACACACCTTTAATTAGTGCACCTGACTATAATCGCGACTATATTCTCTACGTATCAGCATCAGCTGTATCAGTAGCTGGCGTCCTCGTCCATCTTGGAGATGACAATCGTGAACATGTCATTTATTACGTTAGAAAAAACCTCTCAGGACCACCCTTGAAGTATAAACACGAAGAGAAACTTTCTCTTTCAGTTGTCCTCGCAGTCCAGAAACTGTGCCATTACATTCTGCTCCGTACCACCACGATCATCGTAGATTCCAACCCTATGCAGTATTTGCTCAGTCGTCGGCAAGTCAACGGAAAATTCGCTCAATGCATCATTATCCTCCAGGAATATGACCTCGAGTTCTCAACACCTAAGAGTAAGAAGGCCCTCATTCTCGTTGAACTTGTCACAACCCTCCCCTCTTACACCACCAGTGCCCCCGTCAACACTGACTTTCCTGATGAACACCTCTTTTACATCCCTTCGGATGATCCTTGGTACAACGACCTCCTCGTCTACCTCCGAACTCAAAAGTTTGGTAACCACCTTTCACGAGATGATCATCGACGTATTCGCCATCAGGCCCCCCGCTACCTTCTTATTGGCAACATCCTATACCGTCGGGGTGTCGACACCATTCTTCGTCAATGCCTGACTATTGACGAGGCCGATAGAGTCTTAAACGAATGCCACAATAGTGCATGTGGGGGGCATCTTTCGGGCATCTCCACTGCTCAAAATATTATCCGAGCCGGTTACTTTTGGCCTACCTTGTTTCATGATTGCATTCATGTCATGAAACGATGTGAGCAATGTCAACTCTACGCCAACAAAGCCCGAGCTCCCCCCACTCTTCTCCACTCTGTCATTACTGCCGGCCCTTTTTGTAAATGGGGCAATGACTTCGTGACTTGTAATCCCCCCTCCAGCAAAGGTCACAAATACATCCTTGTCGACGTTGATTACTTCACTAAATGGGTTGAAGCTATGCCCACTTTCAACAACACCGCGGACACTGCAACACATTTTTTCTTTAACCACGTCATATCCCACTTTGGAGTACCCCTCCAACTCATTTTTAGACCATGGGAAACACTTTGAGAATGAGATATTCGTCAAACTCTCATCTCAGTTAGGCTTATCTCACGATTTTTCCTCACCATATTACCCTCAGTCTAACGGGTAGGTCGAGGAAGTTAACAAAGTCCTCAAGACCATGCTACAGCGCACGGTTAATAAACATAAAACCAATTGGCATCATATGTTATTTTCTACGATATGGGCTTACCGAACGGCTGTGAAAACTGCTACTAGTTTCACACCATTTCATTTAGTCCATGGGGTTGAGGCAACTCTTCCCATCGAGTGCAAAATTCCCACCTTACACACCGCAATTGAGTTATTACTTGACACTTCTCCAATGGAGCATCGCCTGCTAAACTTGGAGTCTCTGGATGAAGATCATCGATCTTCCTTACAGAACAACGAGGCAACTAAAAAATGATCCAAGGCTACCTTTGATCGCCATGTCAACCTTTGATCATTCCGCGAAGGTGATCTCATTCTGGCTTACGATATCGCTCATGATACCTTTTTCCACAGCAAATTCGAATAACTCTGGCATGGCCCATACATTATCCAACATTGCCTCACCAAAGGTGCATACATCCTGGCCTCCCTCGAAGGCCTCTCTCTCAAAGAACCCATCAACGGGTTATGCTTAAAGAAATTTTACACTTAAACATAGTCATTCTAATTTAGGTTATTTCTTTTCTAGCGTTTTTAATCTTTTTTCTCCTTCCCTCACGTCTACACTATCCTTTTTTCTCTTGACAGATGCTTCCTCCACGAGCCTACCACATCGGTTACGCCAACGGTGCTAGACATTGGACACAAAATCTTGCTTTGGCTGCTTGGGCTCTCTACACCCCCTCACATGAAATGCTCCATTCGAGCGGCATATGTTTGGGGTCAGCAACCAACAACCAAGCTGAATACACTGTTGTCATTGGCCTCTTGGCCGACGCCCAGCATCATCATATTCGTCACCTTAGCGTCTTCCTCGACTCTCAACTAGTCGTTCTCTAGCTCAACAATGTGTACCGCGTCCATGATCCTTGCCTCTTTCGCAAATACCTGCAGGTTAGGCTTTTATCTTGACATTTTCATTCCATTACATTTACACATATTCCAAGACAATTGAATCAAATCACAGATAACCTAGCTAATATTGTGTTAGACTAGCATATATCACATCAAGCTACCTCTACACATACATAAACATATCAAAATCCTGTCTTCAGATATTGTTCACTTTGGGTATTTGGTTTTCATGTGTGCAGGTACTTGATCATCATACATCGGCACAACCCCTTTAGGTATCTACTCAGCACTAGCATGTAGTCTTTCCCATTTTATTGCACTTGCATTTCTAGTCACACCCTCTGATATTTGCCTCTAGGATCCCCATTCCCGGCTCTGCAGTACCCACACCTCCATTTGCATCTTCGGTACTGTTACCCAATAGCATTCTTACCCACATGAGTTGTCCCATTCATAGCACCTTTTGACACTTTTGACACTCATGTTGTTTTTCCAAACCCTTTAGGGATGGGAGTCTTGATAGTCTTTCATCATGTCGTGAATCAACCGCATACTCCTTCTCCTCATTTTGCTATCTTTCCCACATGAACTCCCAGATTATCTCTTCTTGGTTCTATTTTTTACCTGCACCTTTGCAGTATCATGCACCCTCCATTTCCTCCACAATCATTTTGCCCATCTACGAACCTACCTTCATTTCACCTACCTCATACAGAAACTCACCAATGGGGCCCCCACCCTTCATCAATTTTCCAAGCAAATTTTTCCCTACATGGTCACCCATATCACACTGGGGCACCCATTTCTGTATTTGTACATTTCTCCCAAATTATTCGTTATTTATTGTACAAACACCTTTATTTTTTAGTCGTTACATTACCCTTTTTTTTGTCGTCACCTTTGGCGACCTACTTCCCTCTTTTTGGCCGGCCGCAACCCATGTCACCCTTGGTTGGAGCACTACTTATCATCTTCCCTTTCCCGACATCATCCATATCTTCAGAGTACCCCATAGGTCACTTACCTCTACCCTATGAATTTGTTCACCTTGTCCCGCCTCTGGCACAACTTATCACTGGTCTTGTCGTCCCCCTGACATTCAACCTCATTGCATGGATGCAGCCACTTTTGATCTCATACATCCTCCAACCAAGGGAAGTCTTGAGTCTTCCCACATCTTGACTTCATCCATGTACCTCTGCCACTTCCTCACCTCAGTAGATTTCACGAAGCCCTTTGCTTCTCGGAGTCGCGTTCCCCTTTTGTCGACATCAGCACAATTTTCCAGAAGGGCGATAGTATCTTGATTCTCATTCTCCACTCAATGAGAGATCTCGGACGACACAGGGTGAAACACCATTGCTCCCTGTTGTCGTTGACCCCCATAACATTCTACGCCAACACTTTCTCATGTTACGGTGGGTCTTACTTTGCGACTATTGCAGTTGTTTCTCTCATTTTCCGAAGACCTCTGAACTTGGTTGGGCTCTCAATGCACCCATAATCGCTACTACTTATTACCGCAATCACTGCCTACTATTCAGAGTTTGTTCATTTGCAGAATTGTCTTTTTCCTTTATCACAGCCGCCCCCGAGGGCGTTGCAGTTGTCTACACCAACACTTCTGCAAGTCCTTCATTTGAAAAAGGTGAAGACGGGTGTTATCACTGAAATTTCATCCGCACATGGTTACAAGAACTCAACATCGTCAAACAGTGATGAAGTCATTCATGAACCTGAATTAATACCATAGCATTCAAAAAGGTCAAAAAAGTATACAAAGTAGTGAAAAATTGAAGAGCGCTTTGCAGACATTGGGCGCGCGTGCATGCGTGGAACAGGAACGTATGAATCGCGCACAGGCACATGATGCGCGACTGTTAGCGCAAAAGCCATGCACCTGCTAAACAGTGCATTTATGCAAGTGGTCTGCCTCCCAACCACTTATGGTTCAGCTCCCAAGCCGATTTGACCCTCAAATATGGGCTGGATCCAACTGGTGGGCTGGTCAAAGACCTAATAATTCCCTAAATGGCCTCTTTTCACACTACAAAGCAGTTAAACAATAACCCAAAGAAATGCTATAAAAATCCATGAATGCACCTCATTTTCTCAAGGAATTCAAAGTAATGTTATACTGCCTATATTGTTTTGAGGACTCCATCCTTGACACAAGCATCTTGGCACCATTACATTGGACAATCCACCTCACCATTGAGTGGATTTGTAAAGAGTTCTTTCATCACCATTTTCCATTTTCTTTGTTGTAAGAAGAGCTAGCTAGTGAGGGTCCAAGAGCCTTCCCTTGGAGGAAGAAGGGACTCATAGTTCCCTTTCTTCTTGGTGATTTTTTTTCATCAATAGATCAGCCTCAAACATTGGTGACTTGGGTCTTTTGGTTCTTTTTGTTTCTATGTCCCTATGCTCATGATTTTAGTTTTTATTGCATCTATTAGTTTAATTCTTAATTATAGTTTTTGTTTTCTTTCCCTAACTCTTTTCTTTACAGTTGTCCTGCTCAGCAGACCCAACTAATCTTGCAAGCACCTCTTATTTTCTCACCAAGGTGACTAAAGAGGCGCAACAACGGGTATGATGCAAGTCTTTCATTTATAAAAAGTGAAAGAAAGTTTGATATAGGTCCTTCATTTATAAAAGGAGAAAGCAAGTATGACGTAGGTCCTTCATGTTCAGAAAATAAAAGCAACACTGCAATATTTAGAATATCATATCAAGGAAGACATCCAGAAGTTACTCATACACCTCAAACTAAGTTTAGAAGAGAGACACCTTCATGGAAGAATCAAAGGAGGTATGAAGGTGTTTTTAATGGTTATTGTTTTTCTTGTGATGAATATGGTCATAAAGCCTTGAATTGTAGGCATCATGGAAGAAAACAAGTTGGTAGGTTCGAAAATAGTATAAGATGTTGGAATTGCAATCGTGTTGGACATATTGCTACACATTGTTACACTATGAGATGCTACAATTGTGGTGGATATGGCCACAAAGCCCATAAATGTTGGAACTCAAGAAGAAAGTCAATGAGAAATGCTTCATACAATATGACAAGAAGAGTAAATAGAACATGGAAGAAAAATGAAGTTGCAGTAATAGAAGATCAGAGAATAAAGTTCAACAATCCAGGACATTCATAGATGTGGATAGCAAAGAATGAACAAGTGAACATGAGTGAAGTCAATTGTTGCAAAAAGAATTGCAGTCATGTGACAAGCATAGTATAAACTTTCTCAGACGACTTTAGAGAAATGCACATTAGAAAAGTATCATGGATAGAGATGGATACATATGGATAGAAATCGATAAGAACCAATGGACAGATCTAAGGGTCATTTGAAAAATATGAACTACAATTGTGCAGTGTTCCAGTATGACAGTAGTATCCACAACAACAACATTATGATATAAATGACTTCGTATGGAGATAACAATGAGAGACCTTGTCAAGAAGAGCTACCCTTTTTAGAAACAAAGGGGGAGAATAGTCAGAGGCAGAGAGAGAATATTGATAGGGGGATTTATTCAGTTATGGCAGGTAGAGCATGATTGCAGGGCGAGTTACCCGAGTTCGGATTTTGGTCATAAGTATACAGATAGACGGAGATTTACCATAGGGGAAGCAACCATTTTCCATTGATGTCAAAGGGGGAGAGTAACTTAAGAGGAGAGAAGCATCATCACAGGGAGATATTGTGTATGAAGTTAGTGTGTTTCCATCAATGACAAAGGGGAAGATTGTTGGACATAGTGTCATTGATGTCAAACAATAAAATAGTATACAGAGTTCATGATAAATATATGCAGTATAATAGTTAGCATATGATGTCATATAGTATGTAGAGATTAAATATCAGGAGTGTTAGTGAATGAAGATCAAAGCTTAGAAGGAAGAGTGCATTGTAGAAATGTCATCGGGATAGATGGAAAGACTGAGAAGTCGATTGGTGCACAGGAAATGGTGAGAAGCCTCAGCAGCCATCTGTTCCAGAAATTGATGGTATTGATCATCTCATGTAATAGATGTTGATCATATGAGTGACCATGGTATTAAGGACCATTGGAGGATTGGTCAACGATTAGATCAATTTTTTACCGTCGAATATGCAATAAAAATCAAAGGCAAGGATTGATTGCGGAGCGTGAAGGGAGAATTAAACTATATGTTATTTCCAATCCCACAATTAGTCAAGATCGTCATATCTTATAGATTAAAAGATCAACAACTTTGGTTGACTCACCAACAAATGCACAACCTCAATTGTGGATCTTGAGTGACAAATTAAACCACTTGCAAGTTGTGGTTCCGCAATCCACATCGACCATCGATGGTCACTCGACAATAGATCTACAATTGGCATCAGTTCCACTACCAACGAGTGGTTTCCATTGCGGAACTCGACGATAGTATTAAAATTTGTGCTAGTTGAGGACCCCGTAATCATCCTTGATCATTGATCTGCATCGAGAGTCGTCTCGATCGATGGATCAATTTGAGTGGAAGGATAGGATAAGCAAGGTGAAAAGGTTGATATTTTGAATACCTGAATTCTTGATAGTTGTTGGATCACTTTAAGTCGAAGGATTGGATAAGCAAAGAAGAAGAGTCATTGGATTTATACCAAGGAAAAGTAGCATCACAGATAGATTGAGTCGTGGATCTAAGATCATTATCAATGAACAAAATTCATTTCAGGTTACAAGTTGTGTGGAGGTTACACTTCGGGGAATTTCACTTCGAAAGAATTGGGAAGTGGAGAGATCAAATTACCCAAAGTCCCGAAGGCCTAAATTCTAAAGCCACTCTCAGTCGTCGATCTGAGATACATTTTGGATACTATTTTGACCATTAGATCTAGGAGAAGAATATGTTCCACGTTGGGATATCTACATCAGCAGACCATGTATGCAAGGACATGTGGCATAGACATATAATGACAAGTGTCAAGATGAAATCAAAATTTCATGTACGTGTAAATCATGAACCTAAGTGACACATGGCAGCCACTTAGCCCATGCCATGTCAACAAGTGACACCAGTAAGTTACGTCACTCCGGGAGTTTCACTTCGATATTTTCACCACCAACAAATGACCAAAGTCCCGAAGTACTGAAATCACGAAGGACAAAGTCCCGAAGTATCGAAGGCTGAAATCATGAAGGATAAAGTCCTGAAGTCCCAAAGGCTGAATTCCCGAAGGCCAAATTCCCGAAGGGCCGAAGTCCCAAAGGGCCGAAGTCTCGAAGGGCCAAAGTCCCAAAGTGTCAAAGTCCCGAAGTGGACATGAATCATCTGATATAAAGAATACTTCGGGAGCATTCTTGACCATTGATCAAGTACAGTGGAAGGATAGTGTAAGTAGAATAACCGAAGTCCCAAAGTGTCGACAGTTGTCCATATCATCGAGAGATTAAAATGTGACCCTTGATTCTAATAAGCGCTCAAGCACTCGTTTGGGCTAGTGTCTAGTCACCACCGTTGGTCATATGGAATAAGAGAAATAAAGGCAAAAGATAATGCATCACTAAAGTTGATAAGCCTGTGGTTTTTCATTGTCAGACATATGAAAATGGTTTGAAGGAAGCACCTCAGTAGAACTCGATTTCTGCAATATTTATAGAGATATGGAATCGAGTTAAAAGGAAATCGATATGTACCTATGTTTGATTTATGAAAAGAAATCTCACTAGGTTAAAATAATTAACATTAATGGTTGAATAAAAATAGTGAATATTTTTAATGTTAAAATGAAGAGGTGTGATGGTCCAAACAAAGGGACACAATGTTTCATAGCTTGCACCAGTTGGAAGAATATATAAACAAGAAAGAGTATTGAGAAGAACGTGTCTCTGCAGTTCAAATAAGAAGATCAAAATAGAAGCAGAGTTCAAGAAGAAGAATTGTTGGTTCTAATGGGCCTGTCAATGTCTTATTGAAGATTAAGAACAAAAGAAGATAGAGCAGCAGATATGCAATCTAGTATTTGATATAGAAGACCTTTATTGGACCAGAAGATACATTGAAGATTAAATGATAGAATCCAGAGAGAAGAGATGAATTTTGACTGTAGATAACTAGAAGACCATACAAGTAGAGGTTGCAGCAGATAAGTAGAAAGTACAACAAATTCATTGAAGATTAAATGACAGAAGCCAAAGAGCAAGAAATGAAGTTTGACTGCAAATAACCAGAAGACCATACAAGCAGAGGTTGTAGTAGACAAGTAGAAAGTGTAGCAGTTAATAATTCTAAGAATACTTGTTGAGTCCCTCTTTTGACATATATAATGCCCTATCTTATCTTGTATCTAAGCCTTTTTCCTATGTTATAAGACTATACTTGACTATTTTCCTCCCACACACATACCTAATGACCGTCTTCATGTTCACAAGAGGGAATTGATGATTTAAAGCATGTTTTGTTTAACTTTCTTGAATTAATTCGATGAAAGTATTCTATTTTGTATAGTCCTAATGGTCTAACTCATGATCAGCCTATCTGGTACTTTCACTATTCCAATACTACCAGACGTCGTGTAATCTAGCACCAAATCTATTTCAATACCCAAGGCAGTTTTGATATGGTACTATATGTTCTGTATCCATTCTGATACTGTCTACTCTACGTTCATTCCAGTACCAGACTTGTGCCTATGTGTATTCTGGTACCAAAACCTCTGTTTCCATAATGCGCTAGTTGGACCAATAGGGTGGTCAAGATTTTGAGAAGGCAGTTGAACAAAATCTCCCAAATCATTTTTTCAGAATACGAGAGACTCCATCGTTCATGCACTTCGTGTCATGAGGATGGAGTCGATTCCTAGAAATTTGATGTAGATATCAATTGTAAAATCTCTCAAACTGTTTAATGCTTATCCATATATATTGATAGTATCAGCTTACCTTATATAAGGAATGTTGTATAGATGATAAGTAGTGTATAATAAGGCATGTAGCGAAGTATGCTATCAGAACCAGACGATACCTATCATTTTTATGTATGAAGTAAAAGACTGTTGATCCAATTTACCAGTTGAATTAATGCAAAAGATCTTTTATGTCAATTCTTGAATGTGAGTGAAAAGATTTAGTCTGTTACTTTCTTAAGAGGTTCCTTATTGGTTTGGAAAGGGCCCACTGCCCCAACTAAGGTAAACCTCCTTGTATACATTCTGTGTGTTTGTGTGGATATCTTACAACAATGTGTGTGTGATTGATCTTTAATTTATTTTCAAAGTTCGGCATTGAGTTAATCGTTTTTGGATTGGTGTGAATAAGCAGGTGCTAGATCGAATAGATATTTCATTCTCAGTTGTTGAAGATGGCCATTTAATTATTTGAAGTGTGGGATTGATATATTGAGTTTATGATTGCAGTAGATTTAGTATATCAAGGAACCAGAAGACTTTATACCTCATCTTCATGCTCTGTAATGAAGTCTCTTAGTTATACTGAATATTCCTTGTGTTGGTTTTTTTGAATCACATGAAGCTGGAGTTGGTTTTGATTTCAAGAGTGATTGGAGTTGATTGCTATCTATTGTTTTGATTGCTATATGAGACAAGCTTCTTAAGTTCATCCCTTTAATTCATGAGCCTAAAATGAACAGACTTGTTTCTTTAGGATAACATCTCTTTGATTGGTTGTTTGTTTACAGTTTTCTCTTCTAAGTTCAAAGACATTTGAAGTATTTAGAAATCTTAGAAACAAAGTTTTTATGCTATTAATTATTTCCTATATACAATAGACTTAGGTAGATTACATGTTCTTGGCACATATAGTGTAACAACTCTTTTGATTGCGAATCCCAGATTGACATTTAAATGAGTGTAAAATATATATTGAACATATTTGTACACTAACATTTTGGCGTCGTTGTCAGGGAGTTGTAAACAGTAATAGGTAGCATTTTGAGTTTTTGATTTGTTTGATGAAGTATTGGATTGGATTTGAGGACAATCTGGGGGCGGAGAGAAGACAATAAGACGAGAGGTAAGAACTTGCGCATCCACTTTGGTAGGGTTGCTCCAAATTCAGGTTGTCCTCCTACCTTTAATTAGGAATCTTCATTTTTCATTCATTTCATTAAAATTTATTTTATGAGTAGGTATAGGGATAATAAAGGTAGATTTATTGCTCCTAAAATCTCAGAAAAGCTAGAAAAGAAAACAACAACAACAAAAAAAAACCCTTATACTAATTCATCAAAAATTCATGCAGGAAAAATTCTCAGAGGAGAGAGCTCAAAGGCAGCAATTGCAACAACAACAAAGAATACTAAATCTGAAACCATTGTTCAGATTGAGGACATAAGACAACAAGAAAGAGAGGAATCACTGGCGACCCCATCCAAAGGAGAAACTGGAAAAGAAGCAGAGGTAGTAATAGAAGAGGTTGCATCTGTTGTTGGAAGGCCACACAAAACCTTGGAATAGCTAGAGATACCAGGTAAACTAGTGGTGGAACCATCACTCAATGGAGAAACTTCACCACCTCCCTACAGGTTGTTTGGAGATATGGCAGAAGAAGAGGGAAACATAGCTAATGAAACAGAGACATTTGGATTCCCCATAATGGATATCGCTAAAGACATTGCTATGAAGAACATTCCATTATCTTCACTTCCTCGTTTCCGAGGTATGTCGACAGAACACCCTGACTTATTCCTATTTGAATTTGACATATTGTGTAGGAGCTATAACTACATAGATAATTCTCTAAAATTAAAACTTTTCCCAGCTACACTAAAAGATTCGGCACTAAGGTGGTTCATGAGATTAGGGATGCTAGGAATGATATATTACTATAGACCTAGGGATGCTAGGAATGATATATTTAAAATGTAGCAATCGGAAGAAGAAATCTTAGAAGACTACCTAGAAAGGTTCTTATACAATTACCAAAAGACTAAGTAGTTTTCCTTAGACACAACTATAGTTAGGACTGTCTTTCTAAAGGGTGTGAGGGATGATTGCATCAAAGTGTTAAACCTCATGAGTTATGGGGACGTGTACCAAAATCCATTTGCAGGCATAGAAGAGTATTGTAAAATATACTCTCGCAGTCAAGCTAAAACATGGAAAAGCATAAGGGACCCTACCAACATAATTGTTAATCCCACATCTGTAGGTGTCACTAGGATTGAAATGGGAAATCTATTAGAAAAATTTTAAACAGATATCCCAAACACCTTCAATTCCCAACTAGATACCATGAAAATTAAAATAAAAAAAGAGGAAGAAAATGTTGTGTTAGCAATTTTCTGTCATCAGTGTAGGAGGAAACACCCTGAAAAGGAATGCCCCCTTAATGTTATTGAAATATGTGGTCTATGTACAAAGGACCATCCTACTAACGAATTCCCTTCTCTACCCAGACTCAAGGCCATTTTCAAGGGGGGAGGAGAACCTGAAACATCCTACCCCCTAGGAGACCATGGAGACAACAAAACCCCAGCATGTTTCTAGACCCAACATCACAATACCCCCAACAAAAATGGGTACCTCCCATGTCTTACCCTCAATGATTGACACAAACCCAACCTTGGAAGCAAGGGTGAAGAGGACTTGTATATGGGAATGTTCCCTTCCAACCAACAAATTTTCCCACCTATCCACAATACCCTTCGAATATTTCACAGTTGCTCCCAGGATTTAACCCCCCTACTCTTCTTCCACCCCCACAATTACAACAACAACTCGCACTACCCATAAATCCAAATATGCAGCAACCAATGCAAGTTGCACCCATCCAAAACCCTCCTCGGCCTACCCCTATTCATGCACAACCTATCCCTAATCCAAATAACAATCCAACACAACCTATACAAAACATTGAAGTACAAACCTTCCCTACATATGTAATAACACCAACTCCATTTAATGGAATTGAATTAAGATCAAGAAGGGTTGTAAAAAAAACAAATCCCACTATGGTCATCGAAGAAGAAATTTACAAATCCCACTATGGTCATCGAAGAAGAACAAGTACATAATCACACAAATCAAGAAGAACAAATAGATGTCCAAATAGTTCAAAGAGAAGAACAGATGACTAATCCATTGAATGAAGAAAGAAACACTCCAGTACAACAATAAATTCCCACTATGGTCATCGAAGAAGAACAAGTACATAATCACACAAATCAAGAAGAACAAATAGATGTCCAAATAGTTCAAAGAGAAGAACAGATGACTAATCCATTGAACGAAGAAAGAAACACTCCAGTACAACAAGAAATTCCTTCTCCCAACTCCCTTGTAGAAGAAACACCTCATAAAATGAATCCTCCTTACCCAGAAAGGTTGCTCATAAAGAAAACTGAGGAACTTCTAGAACGTAATATAGAGACTAAACTCCAGAATATATGTGTAAAGATCCCACTACGACAGGCCATTAAAGACATACCTATCTATGCTAAAATTGTAAGGGACCTTTGCATTAAAAAGACAGGGAGAAAGAGGAAGGAACCTCCTATCATACGGGTGGTAGGGCAGTTATCAGAGTTATAACAGAGATTCCATCTAAGTATAGTGATCCAGGGAACCCAGTGGTAACCATAGAAATCAATGGTGTTTCCTTACCTAACACATTGATTGATCTAGGGGTAGAAATAAATGTGATTCCAATATACGCTATGAAAACACTACAACTACATCACCTTAGACCAACACAAACTCTTTTGGAGCTTGCAGACAATTCCGTAGTACTCAAATCCCCCAAACTGGGACATCCAGTAGTACTCGGTCGACCTTGGTTGGCCACTGCTGATGCATTCATTAGTTGTCGATCTGGAGAAATGGCAATCTCCAATGGCACTCAAAGTCAAAAACTTATCCTTTTTCCCCCCACCCAACCAACCACTGAAGTTCCTCTCTGGTTGGAGAATCCCTATGGGGAGGTGTTGGCAGCCCCACAATATTTTTACTTCTTAAAGCAATGAATAATAAATTCTGTAGTTGCCTCCGCTTAAACATATGAACATTGTTACTTGAAAGATGAATTTTTGGGCTATAAAAAGATTTTATTTTTCCTAGTTCTCGTTTTCATGCTTCATTCATGAATGGAAGCATGAACGAAGCATTGAAACTTGTGAATTTATTGCATTTAAATTTAAGGCTTATTTCCCCTAGGAGAATAAATGATCATACAGACCTTTTTAAGAATGACAATTTGCTTTAAGGCCTATCTCATGTCAATAAATTAGTTGTTTTAAAATAGCTCATTGTTATGAGGTTTACTCTAGACCTTTAAATAATACACCAAGAATCGATTGATGTTAGGCTATGAGTTTGTTTCATGTATGCTTCTTGGTAAATCCTCTCTATGGTTGCTATGCTTTGATTTGTCAAGCACCTTATAATGAGAAACTCCACCCTTTGCACAATGATGATACTTAAACACATCTAGTCGTATTATGTACTCTATTGATAGTGGATTTTTGAAAATGACATGTCCATCATTTCAAGTTAATTCTTGAGCTTTGTTTTGTATTCTCAGCGATTCATTACACAAAATGCCTGATTCTCTTATGAAACCCCTTATTCCTCCATTTAATTCACGCAAGGGTTTTATTTCCTTGGTTTTAGCCCTGGTTCTTCCTGTTCTGTGAAACCCTTCTTGCTTACAGTAGCTTTTGTTGCCTCCATGACTGCTTGTCTAAATCCACATGGCCCATGTTGTCCGTATCGAACCAAATGGCTCACAAGCCCTGCTCTTGTATGACAACGCAAGGGAAGACCTTAAGGGTCAAGGCTGGCTCAAATTTCTTGAGATATTTCCAGATTTCAACTTGCAAACAACCCAGGAGTTTTCCCTCTCTTTTGATGGCTACCGAGCCAAAGTAGGAGATTTTCAAATCAAAGTCACTGAGGAATTTTTAAGCCAGGAAACAGGTCTTCCACTTAGTGGGCAAAAATGGTTTAAGAATACCAAATTGGAGGTGCCATGCAGTTTTTTCTTTACCTCTCGGAAGATCCAGTGTTGTGATAAAGGTATGCCTATATCTCTGTTAAAAACTAGGTGGCACGGTTTATTGGCAATCTTGAGACAATTCGTTACATGCGAGGGTCATTTTGGCCTCATTTTCTTGTATCACATAAGACTGTTAATGAACTTCATCGATTTTCAGTTGAACATGCCTTTCTATTTATTGAGAAGTTTATATAAGATGGCCAAGAGGTATAAGAGACAGTGTTTGAATTCCAGTTTGTTTCATCATGGGTTAATAAGGATGTTATTAGTCCATCATTTAAAATTGCAGGGCGACGATTGGGACACTTTCCTATCTCGAAATGGCTTTAATACATCCAGCCCCATAGAGGTTGATAATCCCATGTTAGAAGAAACCCCAATCCCTTCCATTGACATAACAGTCTCCTCATCCAAAGAACCCTGTGATAGGGCCACACTCGATGAGCCTATGGCCAAGCAACAATATGTTGACCCAAGAGCCTATGAATTTCATGACCACGAGTAGTACGCTTGCCCTAACACCTTTGCAAAAACCGCAAATAGGCCCTCACACAAACTGTCTAAAAATGACTCGGATATAAGGTTTAAAAACAAAAGGGCAGGGAGATTAATTTCTAGGAGCCTACGAAATAAATCAAAGTCTCATATGAGATCGATCAAAGCGATCAAGGTCCATGAGAGCTCCAATTATGAGATCAAGAAGTTCTTGGCAAAAGAAGACCTAAGTTACCTCAAACCAGATCTCAGCCAAACCTACAATTTCATAGACAATCTGCCACCGTTCCTGAAGCATAGCGAAGGTTTTCCAGGGATCAAACTCGATAAAGAACATAGAGACAACAATGGTAGCATTCTGACACACGGCCATGGATATCCTTAAACAACTGTTCCAGATCCACGGTGTGAGTTTTATTTGTTTTGGATCGACAAATATTACATAGATATACCTTCCCTTCAATTGCATATCAAAACCCTCACCACTCAAATCGACTCATTAATGAGTGAAAATCACAGACTAAAGTTCAGTGCTCAAAGGCAAGGGAACCACTTGAAAATAATTGGAAACGTAATAATAAAGAATGTTGAGTGTGTCACGATAGTAGTTAACTCTGAGGTCTTATGAGTCAAATTTAGCATGCAGTTAAGAGGTAAAGATTTGTTTGTTTATATTAGTTGTGTTTTTATTTAGTTTTTCTATTAATATAGATTTAATTAGATTTCTATTGTTTAAAATAAAACTAGCTACAGAATCAGTTGATTCTGTAGCCAGTCTATTCTCATTCGAATTTTTGGAAATTATTGGTTAGAATAATATCTAAACTCCTTTATTTTCATTTTTCCTTTCAGGATATCGTGTAGTTGGTGGTGATCTGATGATATGGACCACTTTTGAGCTTATTATCCATTTCTTTGGCTCATCTTTTGTAAACATAAACAAGCTTTTTATAGTTTTGAGAGATACAATGTGATATGGAGTGGTTCTATTACCCTCTATTTTGTAATTAGTAAATCATTTTGAGATTTAATCTTATCCCACAAGATAATATGTTAGCTTGATTGAACTCTTTAAATACTAGAGATTTTGTAATGAAGTCATCCTCGCCTGGGGCAGAAGATGGACATTTGATTTACAGACTTTAATGGAACAACAATACACATTTTGGCTTTAGCTTCTTGTGGATGGTGTCTTCATTTAATTTTTGTTTATCCTAATATGATAATAGGTTTTGATAGCTTTAGTATTCATGATTTATTATGTTTTGGGATAATTTCTTTATAAATGTTGTCCATAAATGATGCTTCAGATATTAATCATGTGATCATCTATTCAACTTCAATTACAAGATTTCTCCTTAATTTTCGTTGAAAGATTAAATGCAAGGTTATTGCTAACAGATTTTTCTTAATGTAATTACTTGCAATCATGAGATCACGGTAACTATTTGTATCACTCTTTCTGTTGTTAAAATTCAACTACAAACACAATTGTTTTGCATTTATTCAGAACAGATTTAAGGTTCATTGCAGGTTTTCCTCCTGGACAAGGTGGTTGGATGTTCTTTGATCGTACAGATGTTTGTATGCAAATCATTAGCTCGCTAACTGGTAAGCTCATTTACATTTTTCTGCTATTTGTTTATCACTGAAATTCGAACGTATGGTTTCGCTTTTGACTATCCATAAGTTTCCATTTCATAGCATTTTCTTTTATTAGTTTAAGACTTATAAAGGAAAAATCAAAAAATATTTTATGTGCTTTCTTTATCTGCTTCTTCAAAGTAGTCATTTTCACATTGAGTTTTGTAAGTTTAGATTAAAACCTGTATCTTGTAAATAATGTCCATAAATAAGAGTTATCTATCTTTTGCTTAAATATATATACTACAATTACATTAGAACAAATATATATATATATATATATATATATATAGTGTTTAGTAATTAGATAGTTGTTTCTTTCTTTTGTTTGTTTCTTTTAGGATTCTTAGATTGGCTAATGATTCCATTAAACCCGTCAGAACGAGTTATACCAAACGGCTTGGTTTACTTAAACAACCCTGGACCGGACTCGTTCTTCCAATTGACGAACGGTCATTTTTGCACGTCAATAGGAGGAGGACTGCACTCATCCCTTGTTGACACTTGAACAAGTGAAATGAGTACAAGAGAAAACTGAAGAACAAATCTTAAGTCTATTCTTGGCTGACTCAGCATGCATCAATTATCCTTAATCTTTCCCTAACTACACATACATCTTTAGCCCCAAATTTCAAGATATTTGGCATCTTCCCACTGCTACAGTAGCCACTATTTCACAAATAGAGGAGGGGAAAGAATCAGTTGTTCAAGCTATTGAAATCAGTCCTGGAAAGTCCTTATATATCAATGCTAGCCTAGAAACAGATTAGCAACAAAAGTTGATACAAATGATTCAAGGGCAATCTAATATTTTTGCATGGGATTACTCTGACATGAAAGGGATCCATCCAGACACCTTTATGCATCATATTTACACTAACTATCAGATCAGACCTGTTAGACAACCCCAAAGAAGAATGAATCCATCCTTGAAAGACATAGTAAAAGAAGAACTCCAAAAATTCCTACAAGCCAATTTCATTTACCCTATATTGGATAGCAAGTGGGTCTCCCCATTAGTTATTGTACCAAAGAAAAATGGAAAATGGAGGATTTGTATGGACTTTCAAGAATTAAACAAGGCCACCTATAGAGACTACTTCCCTTTGCCTTTCATAGATCATGTCTTAGACACTTTGTCTAGGAAGAGGTATTTTTCTTTCTTGGATGGGTTTAGGGGTTACAACTAAATACAAATTTCACCAGAAGATCAGGATAAGACCACATTCACTTGTCCTTGGGGAACCTATGCCTATAGGGTTCTCCCCTTTGGGTTATGTAATGCCCCTACTACCTTTCAAAGGGTTGTCTTGGCTATTTTCTCTGATTTAACCAACAATTGTGTGGAAGTCTACATGGATGATTTCAGTGTATATGGGGATGACTTCCAACAGGCATTGGATAATTTGGAGAAGGTATTGGTTAGGTGTAAAGAGACCAACCTCTCACTCAGTCACAAAAAATCAATAATGCTACTCACTGAAGGAATTGTTCTAGGTTACCACATCTCCAGTACAGTAATAAGAGTGGACCCTGCCAAGATTGACATTGTTTCCCAAATCAAGATCCCCTAGCTCACAAAAGGAAATTAGAAGTTTCATAGGGCATGTTGGCTACTATAGGAGGTTTATTCAAAATTTTACAAACCTAGCTGCCCCCCTTTTCAAATTGCTAACAAAAGATGTTGAATTATGTTAGAATGAGCAATGCCAAATCTCATTTGAAATCTTAAAAACAAAACTTTCAAGTGCCCCTGCTTTGAGAGGTCCAAACTGGTCTCTTCCTTTCCATATTTTCACAGATGCCTCAGATACCACTTTGGGAGTTGTATTAGGACAAAGGGAATGGTAGATTCCTTATGCTATATACTTTGTTAGCAAGAACCTCTCACTTGCTGAAGAAAACTATACTATCAAAGAAAAATAATTTTTATCAGTAGTACATGCCATCAACAAGTTTAGACACTATATAACAGGATACAAAGTTTTTGTACACACTGACCACTCAGCTATCAGATTTCTAATGAAAAAACCTTTTACAAATGCTAGAGTGACTAGATGGTTGTTGTTACTACAAGAATAAAATATCACTATCATAGATAGACCTGCAAGAGACAACTTGGTTGTTGATTTCTTGTCTAGACTTATTCATACAGGTGGCAGTACTCAAGTAGATGATGATTTTCCATATGAGAATTTATTTGTCATTTCTTATTACACCCCTTGGTATGCAAACATAGCCAACTATGTGGTAACTAGAAAGCTGCCTCAAAGTATGACATCCAGAGAAAAACAAAGAATTATTCAGCTAAGTGCCAATTATATATGGCATGAGGATACCCTATACCAAACTGAACCTGATTTGCTAATCAGAAGATGTGTTCGAGAAGACGAAATGTAGGATATCTTCAGAGCTTGCCATGATGGCCCATGTGGAGGCCATTTTGCTGACAAAAGGACAACTTACAAGATTCTACAGTTTTTCTATTATTGGCCAACCATCTTCAAGGATGCAAAGAAATATGTGGCCAACTGTGTTGCTAAAGAATGGGAAAACCTACAACAGATTACAAAATGCCACTCCAATCCCAAGTAGTGATTGAACCCTTTGAAAAATGGGCCTTAGATTTTGTAGGAATTATCAATCCCATGTCTCACGGGAAAAATTACATATTAGTTTGCACAGACTATGTAACAAAATGGGTAGAAGCCAAGGCTTTGTATTCATCCAATGAACAATCTGTTGTAGACTTTCTCTTTGAGGAAATTTTCACTCGTTTCGGGGTACCTCGGGAAATAGTCACTGACCAAGGGACACAATTCACCTCAAATTTGGTCAAGGCTCTTACTAAATAGTACAATATCAAACACATAAATTCTTTTCCCTATCACCCCCAAGCCAATGGCCAAGTGTAATCGACCAACAAAGTGATAGAGGCCATCCTCACAAAGACTATCCAGCTGCATCACAAAGACTGGGCTGATAGGTTGCATAAGGCCTTGTGGGCCTACAGGACAACTTGGAGAAATACAACAGGCCATACACTTTATGAGTTGGTGTATAGGAAACATGTACTACTACCCATAGAGTTTCAGGTAAAAACCTTCAAAACTGCCATGCAATTAGGGATGGACCTGAACGAAGCTCAAAAACAGAGGCTATTACAATTAAATGAGATTGATAAGATAAGACATGATGCTCTACAAAGAACCACCCTGATACAAGAGCAAAGGACCAAATGGCCTGACAATTACATTAAAAAGAAATCCTTCCAGTTAGGTGATTGGGCCCTCCTATATGATAGCAAATTCAAAAATTTTAAAGGTAAATTGTCTACTAGATGGATGGGGCCCTATGAGGTTGATACAGTTTGTGACAATGGTTCAGTAAGGATAAAGACCATTGATGAAAATTAGACTTCCTTTGTTGTAAATGGGCATTGACTGAAGGTTTATCATAAGCCTTTGTCAAAAGAGGATTTCATCAAAAATGTTCTTCAGAGTTTTGAAATGCAACTGGTAAGCAAGAGGGTTTCCCCTCCTGCTGACCTAGCACAGTAAGTTCAATTTTTTAAATTCATCTTCTGTACATAGGTGTGTCATTAGATAAAGTCTCTCTTTTATTTTTCTAATATAAATAACAAAAACAAAACAAAACAAAAGTTGGTTGTGTTCCCATGTAGACAAACAAATAAGGAGGGCATCTATCAGATGGAGTCTTCTTGAAGTTTTTTAGGCTCTTTAAAATTGAAAACACTGGTGAGCAGGAACTCACCCGGGCTCTATAAAAATCCACGAGACAGTATGGAGAGTTTTCTTTAAGTTTTTCAGACTCTTTAAAATTGAAAACACTGGTGAGAAGGAACTAGCCTGGGCTCGATAAAAATCCACGGGACAGTATAGAGAGTTTCCTTTAAGTTTTTCAGACTCTGTAAAATCGAAAATGCCAGCGAGCGTTAACTAATCTGGGCTCGATAAAAATCCACAGAAAAGTAGTAGTTAGGATTATTATTGTTATTTTTTTTTGTAACAAAAGAGGAAATGCCAGTAGAAGCTGTGATTACCTTGGTTCTAAAAGAAAAGGGGTTATGTCATCTCCATAACTAGTCATTTCAGAATACCCTCATGTTACAGAGCTCTCTTGCATTATTCCTCCTACAAAATTTTGGTAACTACATGGATTTTGAATCGAATCTGATCACAGAACACCAGCTATTTCTACAAGTCACTACCACCAGAATCTGTGTCAAAGATATTTCAAGCACTAGAAAACATTGTTCATCTTTGTGCTTATCCAGTACCAATGATCACCTCTATGTTCATCCGGTACTAAGGGCCACCCCTGCACCAAATCATCTCATTATGCTTATCTGGTATCGGATCCTATCCGGTATTAAGGAAGGGAACCTGCGCTATTCTGGTACTAATTATGAACTCTACACACATGTGATCCCATACTAGTTCCAACGCAGCACTCAGGTGATCCGGTACTTAGATGATCTGATACTGGTAAGGTTGTGACTAGTAACTCTCATCATATTTCCAAGTTGTTGTTCAACTGTTAGTGCAAGGTCTTACGGATTCAACATTTTTTTTTCATTTTATTTAAATAAATTAGACTAAATGTGCATTTAAAACATTTGGTTGCTCTCGGATCATGACATACCCTTTCTCCCACGAACCTTTGAAAAATACTCGACCACATTTCCATAAGGGAAGATGTCCCTATCCCTTGAAATATTAAGAGTGAAAGGTCATGATGTCTCTTACCATATCAAACTCATACTCCCTCCGTCTATCCGATAAAAAAATCATATAAACTTATGATGCACTAATGTGCTATATGAAATGACATGAACCACGTCTCTAAGCATATCGAATAATAATCCCAGTCGATTCTACACTCACAAGTCCTGATCATAATGACCACACCTTTCCGTGAATATTGTCTGACACAAAGTTTCCCACGAGTCCATAAGCCGTCAGTGGATCTGACCTGCCTCACCATATCATTATGATTATCGATGTGACCATTGTAATCTACACTTCCATCTATAAACTCTCCTCTGGATGGCTCTGCCATCCAGATGAGCGTTATTTATCGTTGATCTCACACCATCTACAAACATCTTGTACCTTCGTATCCCTTGCATATTTTTCCCCGTCTGGTAATCTTTCACAGCCTATGCTTATCCGGTACTCAACCCTTGACCCTATGTCTATGCCTCATCCACCTGAGAGGATTGTTTAATCTAGCATGGGGGTCAACAGGCATGAGCCCACATTTCAATTATACAGGGAAACAACAGAATATCAGGCTTGCAAGGAGAAAAATAAGCAGGCAGGGTGGGTTTCATTTTTGGAGAAGTTTAAAGGTCATCACGAGGGAATTTCTCTTGCCTTTGCATAGACATATGATGGAGGAAGTGTGCAGTTTATAGACATAAATCTAACAATTACAGAAGCCACTATATCATAAGCTACAAGTCTCCCCATGGCTGGAGAAGAATACTTCAAGAGGGTGATCGTTGACAGGAAACTCTGTCAGAAATTCCTCAAATCGGAGCATCAAGACCTCGATTGGACTAAGGGCATCCCACAAATCTACATCAAAGAGGAATATTGGACGATGCTCATAAGTCTACATAAATTCCTCACCTGTGAAGGAAGATATGTCGTGACCTTCATTTATCATTTGAATCTTTTATCACATTTCGAGGGACGACCACAAATTAATTTTCCCTGCTTCCTATGGATGATTTTAAAGAATATGGAGAGAGGGGTGAAGTCAGTTTCCAAGAATCCAGAAACTAAACTTCATCACCATGTTTTAATCAAACTTTTGGTTGTTCATTCTTTAAGGACACAAGGTAGTAGTTGGAAACAATTAATCCAACATAATCTTGCTCAAGGAATATCCAAATCTGTTGAGATATAGGAGGCAAGGATACACAGTGAGGGTTCAAGCAGAAAGGAAAATAAAGATGGAAGAATGACATTAGGATGCAAAGTAGGCATTGTTACACACAACTCATCTCAACCCATTGAGAGATCAGTGACAGAAAAGTTTGTCATAGGGGAATCTACTACATCAAGGAAGAGGAAAGCCACCCAATCCCAGAAAATGAGCCCTACCTCAATTCAAAAGGATAAAATACAAAAGGAAGACTCTAATATAGGAGGTCGATCAGACAGCATTCCTGAAGCAACCATGGAGGTGTCATTAGAACTAGCCAGCCAAGTAGAGAAGACCCCTGACCTCAACTTACAACTCAAGAAAAGGTCTACAAAGTCTAGCTCAGTCTTGCATCCTAAAGACCAACTATCACGGAGTAAGAAATGAAAGAAAGAGGAAACAGATCAATAGGATATTTCATGTAAGGAAACTGTCAAACCCCCTCTGGAATCCCCTAAAGAATTGAAAAATATTTCGGAGGAAATTATTCGATCTTCCCAAAAACTGGTTGGTGAATTGAAAGAAACTGCTAAGGTGACAAGTGGAAATAAAAAGAAACCCAAAAGAGAGAAGGCACAAATTCAAGAACCTACGCCTCAATCTTCTAGGTTAGAAATACAGGTTGGTCAGCAAAGAAAACCCCAGAATTCACAACTCAAGACCTCAAGATTGGGGTCAAATCAACACAGAAGAAAAAGGTGGTCAGGCCCACAACCAGTGTTAAGATTAAGAAAAGAAAGTTGTTTGAGGAAACTCCTGCCCCTTTCAGCAAATCTAATAAATTCTTGTTGCCCACACAAAATACCACTAGAAGCATGGCCAAACAAGTGATAGTTCCAAATATTACCTTCTCTTCAAGGGGAACCCATGGATATTCCAAGTTCTCCAGAAAGAGGAAGTGTTTGTTGGGTTACAACAATAAGTGAGACAAAAAGGTTGGTAAAAGAGACGTTGAGAGGTTTGAGAAAAGAAAAAGAAACTTGAGAGGAGGAGACTAAGGAAGTAATCACACCTAGCCCAGAAAAGTCCCTAAGAAAATGAAAATTGACAGCAGAGGTTGAGAGGCTGAAGTAAGAAGTTGAAGAGTACAAGGTATTGGACAGGCATATCAAGGCAGAGAATGCACAATTGAAGGAATAGCATGCATAGGTCTCTTCCAAACTCAACAAGGTCCTACGAATGATCCAGTACACTAGGGTGATCCAGAAGGAATTGAGAAGTGAAGTTTATGGTTTTAGCATCCTGCAACCTGAGAAATAACAAAAAAGGATCCAATTTTGCAGAATTTTTGGGTATCAGTTTTGATAATGTCGCATGAGGACATGTAACACCTTTAGCATGGGGGAAATGTTGAGTCCCTCTTTTGATATATATAATGCCCTATCTTGCCTTGTATATAAGCCTTTTTCCTATGCTATAAGCCTATACTTGACTATTTTCCTCCCACACACATACCTAATGACCGTGTTCATGTTCAGAAGAGGTAATTGATTATTTAAAGCATGTTTTGTTTAATTTTCTTGAATTAATTCAATTAAAGTGTTCTATTTTTTATAGTCCTAATGGTTTGACTCATGAGAAGCCTATCCAGTACTTGCACTATTCCAATACTACCAGACGTTGTGAAATCTGGCACCAAAGCTATTCCGGTACCCAAGGCAGTTTTGATCTGGTACTATCTGTTCTGTATCCATTCTGGTATTGTCTTCTCTACGTCCATTCCGGTACCAGACTCGTGACTGTGTGTATTCCGGTACCAAAACCTCTATTTTCATAATGCACCAGTTGGACCAGTAGGGTGGTGAAGATTTCGAGAAGGCAGTTGAACAGAAGCTCCCAAATCAATTTTTCAGAATACGAGAGACTCCATCACTCATGCACTTCGTGTCATGAAGATGGAGTCGATTCCTAGAAATTCGATGTAGATATCAATTGTAAAATCTCTCAAACTGTTTAATGCTTATCCATAGATATTGATAGTATCATCTTACCTTATATAAGGAATGTTGTATAGATGATAGGTAGTGGATAATATGGCATGTAGCGAAGTATGCTATCAGAACCAGACGATACCTATCATTTTTATGTATGAAGTAAAAGATTGTTGATCCAATTTACCAGTTGAATTAATGCAAAAGATCTTTTATGTCAATTCTTGAATGTGAGTGAAAAGATTTAGTCTGTTACTTTCTTAAGAGGTTCCTTGTTGGTTCAGCAATGGCCCACTGCCCCAACTAAGATAAACCTCCTTGTATATGTTCTGTGTGTTTGTGTGGATATCTTACAACAGTGTGTGTGTGATTGATCTTTAATTTATTTTCAGAGTTCAACATTGAGTTAATCATTTTTGGATTGGTGTGAATAAGCAGGTGCTAGATCAAATAGATATTTCATTCTCAGATGTTGAATATGGCCATTTAATTACTTGAAGCAATGGACTGATATCTTAAGTTTATGATTGCAGTAGATTTAGTATATCAAGGAACCAGAAGACTCTATACCTCATCTTCATGCTCTGTAATGAAGTCTCTCAGTTATACTGAATATTCCTTGTGTTGGTTTGTTTGAATCACATGAAGTTGGAGTTGGTTTTGATTTCAAGAATGATTGGATTTGATTTCTATCTACTGTTTTGATTGCTATAGGAGACAAGCTTCTTAAGTTCATCCCTTTAATTCATGAGCCTGAAATGAACAAACTTGTTTATTTAGGATAACATCTCTTTGATTGGTTGTTTGTTTACATTTTTCTCTTTTAAGTTCAAAGACATTTGAAGTATTTAGAAATCTTAGAAACAAATATTTTATGTTATTAATTATTTCCTATATACAACAGACTTAGGTAGGTTACCTGTTCTCGGCACATATAGTGTAACAAATCTTTTGATTACGAATCCTAGATTGACATTTAAATGAGTGTAAGATATATATTGAACATATTTGTACACCAACAAGACTTGAAGAATTGATAGTATCTATGTTTGGTTGAACAGAGTACAGTAAAAGTGTTATAAGTGTTATTACCTGCATAAAGGGAGGAAGGGTGGATCAAGGGAAAACAAGTCGAAGTCAAAAAGGTCAAATCTGATAGGACTTGTGTTAATGGTTGCATGAATCAAATTTGATGAAGAGCAGAAGAGATTGAATTGCATTATGAAATTAAGGGTGGTTGGGTGGTGCAAGGGCAGGTTGGATCCTGTAGGGGAGTTGGTACTTCCTTGTCAGTTTTAGCTGACTAAATAGGGGGTTGTAGCCTCCTTCCAATTGTAGCTAGTAAATAGGGTGTCGAAGCATCCTTTTAGTGGTAGTTGATAAAATAGGGGGTCGTAGACTCCTTCCAATTGTAGTTGGTAAATGGGGTGTGGAAGCATCCCTTCAGTCGTAGCTGAAGAAACTTGGGGACAGTCTCTCCATCAAGTTATATCTTGAAAATAGTTTTGTAAAAGAACAATTTATTAATGAGAAATGAGTTGGTGGTTATCCCTGTTGGGTTCCACGATAAAACCTTGTGTTCATAAGG
The DNA here is from genome assembly GCA_009831015.1 of Picea engelmannii. Taxonomy (NCBI): domain Eukaryota; kingdom Viridiplantae; phylum Streptophyta; class Pinopsida; order Pinales; family Pinaceae; genus Picea; species Picea engelmannii. The sequence goes on from ML787246.1 coordinate 162,999, forward strand.
GTTTGTTGTTCATAATATATTTCTTAATTGAATAATTAATGTGTGTGCTTAATAATGATGGAATTAATAAGAAAAAATAGGCAATATTGATTCACTCCCCCCCCCCTCTCAGTATTGTTGGATATTCCATCAGTTGCATATTTCAATGGTTTGGAAATTGACTACATGGTTTAAATGATATGGTGAGTGTTGGTTGTCTTGTGCTTCAGAATTGAATAGAAGAGGAGATGGAAGCGACGTGCAGTAAATGCACATCACTCAGGTATGGTTCTTGTTTCATTTGATTTGTTGGTGGTTAAGCTCTGTAATTCAGGCTTGGGAAGAAAACGCTCGGTCAACTCACCCTTTTAAGCTCTCGGTTACAGGTATGGTTCTTTTTTAGCCCATCCATGAATTATGCTTTGTGTATGAACGAACAATGGCTCAGTAATGCTTGGGTTTTTGTTTTCCTGAGAATTGCAACTATGTAAATGGGTGGTTTTTCTCTTTGGAATGACTGTGTAATTGTTCGGATTGCAAGTAAAAGAATTGGGTTTGGTTGAATTGTGCATTCGTTGGTTGCTCTGTTGGTTAAAATCGTGGTGGGTCTCTGTAGATTTTTAAATGAATGTGGGTATTATTGCTCTTTTTTTCAATGGTGGAGGGTTTCTCTCTGTGTATTATTTCTGGTTGCTTCTTCATAGTTATGAGGTTAACCCTTTCCAGTCATGTTCAGATTGTCATTTGGTTGTTGTGTATTTTTCCAGAGTCATGGTAGTGGGCTTATTCACATGGTATTGGCATCAAAGTATCTCAGAATTTGGTCTTAGGGTGGCCATAATGTCGACATATATGCTATATGGTTGTTGGGTGATACAATTTATGCCTTGGGTTATGTTTCCTCACTGGCATTGTTTTCAAATTATTTACCTCTTAAGAAATAGATAGAGGATATACCTCTGTGTGTTCTAGGTAACTGTCATTGTCCAGTGGGCATTTTCTTCTCTACAAATGAAAGACGCACTATGTGCATCATTTTTCTACCTTACCCGTCGTTGTTTCCTCTGTGGCTAATTGTTGTGCCATTTCCTAGAAAGGGAGTTATAAGGAAACCCTGTGGTTTTCTACTATGCTTGTATCGAAGGGTCTTTGCCTATGGTTGATATGCCTCTGAGGACCTCAAGTTCTCTGTGTTATTGATGACCGAGAACACTCTTTATTACCTCTTTGTATTTGTTGTGACAGAGCCCGATTTTAAAAAATCCCCAACTGTTCTTACTCATGTCAAGCATCATTTTGGTTGTCAAAAATTGGTTATAAAGTGGAGTGGTTAAAAATGTGTTGTTGAGCCAAACTTTGTTTCATATTTAAAGAGATGTCATGTATGGTTTGTTGAAGAAACTAGTTGCTAATAATTAATGCATATAGGAATGAGATTCTTCAGCAGAGGTAGTCATGGTCAGGGTAACAGGGGAAGAGGAATTTGGAATAGGGTCCCTAGAAGGCCAAGGTTTTCTATACATTTTGATGCAGACTCGCAAGATTTGAGCCAGCTATTTCAAGCTGGATTTTTTAACTAGATTGGACAAGGAGTGGTCCAACATAGGCCAGAAAGGCCTCCTTTCCAAGCCCCACATGTCCCTGGTATCCCAGTTCCCCCTCATGTCTCATTATAAACTGAAGTCCCTGAAAATGAGGGATGGCAAGGGATTGTCCACCTGGCAGTATCCCAACATCGTGGCTGGCCCAATTTGTCTCTACCTACTCCTCCTCCACCGGTTAACCAAATTGTCCAAGCTGCCCCTACACACTCACCAGTACAGTCTTCCCACACAAGAAAAAGGTTAAAAACCGAAGCCCACCATGCTCCTGATAAAGGAAAAGTTGTTGTTGCCCCTTCCTCTCCCTCAAATGACTCTGCTAAATCTATTTCATCCCGCATGCATTTGAGAGATGATTTCTCTCATGTTATCAGTGAGATCAGGCTTAAAGGTTCCACATAGCCTAAGGAAAATTCAGAGAAATCAAAGGGAGACAGCATAAACAAGGGGAAAATTGCCTCCCAGAGTGGAAAATATGGTTTTTGAGTGTTTTTATTTATTGATTGTTGAGAACAGTTGACTTCTGAAGTTTTTGACAGCACACTATTTTTTGTATATGTTGGATATTATATTTTTGGATATGGTTTCAAATATCACTAATAATAATTTTCAAATTATGAGAGTGATGTTGGGAGCCACAAGGAGGGATGTGTTTGATTGATTAACTAGTTGTGTTTATGCTTGTTAAAGAAACTAAAGGGAGTCACAAGGGGTCCCACCTACTAGTTATTATTTATTAAAGACCCTTATTATTATTTTATTAATTTTCCCCCTAAACTAAAAATTTGGTTGAGTTTTACTTAACCTAACTAAAGAGGTAGTTTAACTACTTCAACTAATTATGATTGTTTAAAGGCAAAAAGAGGAGGAACAAGAGGAGAATAGAAGGAGAAATCATATTAAGGTCTGCTCTTGAGTTTTATTAAGATAATTCAATTTTCATTCATTCTTTAATTCATTGAAAGCCTAATTCTATTTTATGATAGCAAATTCCTATTGTAGAAAGCAAGATTCAAGGCTGAATTATACCATTCAGACACTTGTTTTTCAGAGGTGTCTATCTATCTTCAATAGTCTGTGTAGACTTGTCTTTTTGTGAATTAAATTTCATGATTAATAAAGGATATTCTGCAAAGTCGAGTGGGAAGCAATCTGAGGCAAGTTGATCTAGCTTTTAAAGTTTAGTTTTTTACTTTCTGTCAGAATTCCTTTTGAATGGTTTTCATCGGGGACATCTAAGTTTGACTTTGGTCCAAACTTCCTCAGGGAATTTTGTAAAGAGAACTATTCTTCGATAAATTAGAATGAAATAAGCGATTGATTTATGTCTCATCTACGTTGATTATTGACTTGGTATTTCTAATTCTATATCTACATTTATTTTTTCATCTGTTATATTCAGAAAATTACATAAACATTGAATTTTTCAGCAATCTTTCATTTATAAAAAAAATCTGCCTAAGCCCTTGTAACCAATACTTGTGGATTAGGAAACAATTTTTGAAGGCTATAAACATAGGGTGATATTCCCGTCTATCTTTCTTTAGCCAAGTAAGATCTGAAAATGATTGAGTAAGATCATTTCATATATTTTCCTCAACACGTTGTAGATCAATAATTACCGTGAAATTCGTGTAATCTACCCCCTATAAGAAATCTAACCATTAAGGCCCAGGAAAAACACTGACGTTGAACTCCAATCACGCTGGGAAAAATTCTCTCGAAAATCTCTGGCAAAAATGCCTGAAAATTGCTGAAGGAGCAAGCCTACACTACGCAAAGATTGACGTCGCTATTTGTTGAGGTATGGAGAGGTAATTCGATGGGAGGTGACACCCCCAAATGCAGGGTGGAATCACGAAAATGAAGAGAGAGAGAGAGAGAGAGAGAGAGAGAGTACAATTTAGAACATTGGGTAAGACACCCCAAGACGCTGGGCAGAAGCACCAATTTCTATGTAGAAAAAGAAATGTTTCAAAAATCTAGGTGAAGGCCCAATCCACTCTCTAACCTCGAGCACGGATCGCGGGTGGTCTGGGAGAGATAACACAGAGGTAATGAGTCCAAATATTGTAAGAGAGGGGTAAACACACAAGGATCTTGCACCCTCAATTTCATTGAGTGAAGTAGAGTGAAAATCGATGCACAATGACTGTAAGTTTGTTGGACAAGTTGAGAGTTGTTGGGTAAACGTTTAAGCATGACATTGTTGTGAAAAACTACTAGTTATTGAAGAGGTTTTGGGATGTGATAAGATGAGGTGAAAGAAATGGTTTACCATCCTGCAAGTGTAGGGTTACAGTGATGAATTGGTGGGCGAATTAAGATGGGAAGAGGTAAAAGGGTACCTTGATAATCGAGTAAGCAGTGACCACAATAACAAATGCAGAGGGAAACCTTCACAAAAATCACAAGAAATAAAAAAAACAGCCATCAATGTCGAGAAACAAAGGAATTACACCAACGGTAATCAAATTCATAGAGATCTAATACTTCCAAGGGGGCAGAAAAAATTTACAATCATTGTGTCAAGGGTGTTGATTAAGGTTGGTTGTCATTGATGTCAACCCTTGAAGAAATCCCCGCAACACAAAGGTTTGGGTAATGCACCCAATATTGTTTGATGCAAATATGACTCATTATTTTCTTTCCATGTTTGATAAGAAGTAAATATGGATGAACTCCAAAGTGGTCCCCTTATGGTGAAATCCCTCACGGGAAGACGCTTTGCGGAGTAAGAGAACCCATGATTAACTGTGGAATAATGAGATGAAGGACAGTGAATTTGTCAGGGAAACTATCCTATATGGATATTTATTGTCATGTGATTTTCGGTGGTATGTGGAACGTCACATAGCTCCTCACAGTTAGAGAGTTATGACCATGTGAAGTTGGAGAACCTAGGTTTGGGTAATGGACCCAAGATTGTTTGATGGATAACTGTATGATTTTTGCTATATTTGAAGGTAATACTATTCTATATGGATAGTACATGTCATTCCATTTCTGGTGGTATGTGTAACGTCACATAAATCCTCACGGTTTGAAAGTTATGGCCTTACGAAGTTGGAGGACCCTCTTATGTCATCTAGAAGCCCCAAAAGGTCAAAGTAGTCAAAGTGGTTTAGGAGATTTTAGAAGGTAAATAATAAAGTGAAGTGACCAATGTACTATAATTAAAATTGAATACGAAATAAATTATTTAAATAATAAATTTAATGGAGAAATTAGAAGCGGGTTAACCCTAAAATAAGGAAAGTGGGCAAAGTGACCTAGAAGATGTTTTTAAGGAAGCTACTTGGAGAGTATAAATAAGAGGCAAGGCTCTCTCATTTTAGACACACTTGAGAATATTGAATACCTATAGGTGTTTGAGGTAACCAAAGGATATATAAGCCGAATTTCTGAGGAAATTGAAGAAAATAAGGCCGGAATTCAAGGAAGGATAAATTCTTTTGATGATGATTTCTAAGGTATGTTTTTTTCAGGTCATCTCGCCATTTTCGTAATAAATTTTTTTATATAATGATTCAGACCATGAAATTGATATTCCTTTGAGGAAACATATCCAAGTATCCTTGGTAAAAAATTCAGCTTGTGGGTCATTGTATTTTTGGAGTTACACTCCGTGGAAAATAGGGTTTGTGGCTAGTCCTGAAACTAGTCTAAAACAGGTGTTTCGGGTAAAAATGTCATAACTTCCTCATAAGAGATCCAAATTGAGTAAGAAAAAAAGAGTTGATTATAGTATAGTCTTTGGTATGTTGTGTAACAGTTTCATATTGATTCAATAAATATTCCATGTGGGACACACTCTACAAGGTCGCTCTCTAGAATAAGCCAGAATTCAGCAAGGTATGTCATTTTTGCTATAAATCTTTTTATGAGAGGTTCCAAGTAGTGAAACATGGAGGAATTGCATAAAACACATTGAAGAAAATTTTGTATCAGTTTCAGATCTTTATTCATTACAGGTACAATTTTTTTATTATTTCAAGTTAGGATTGTTGACTAATCCAAAACTAGTCATATGAGACTGAAGAAAAGTTTGATGAAAATGCTAGTCTCTTGTTGTTAAAGTTAAGGATGGTTTGCATGTATGTGATCAAATACACTAGTTTTGCAGGTATGTGATGATGAAATTGATGAGGGATTTTTGTTAAGGTACATGTTGGGTACATGGTTGAGATGAGTAGCTGATGAGTTGGCACATACATGAGGTGTATAGTTAATGATGTTGGTACATATTGATGAGTCATAGTTGATGAGTAGTTGATACATGATTGGTACATACTTGGTACATGTTTGGAGGCACTTGTTAGTAGTATTTTTGACACATGGTTTATGGATTATGTAGCATACTTGTATTATTAGAAGCACATATTGATCTTGGTGATGATTATGAGTTGTTCTATTATGCTTGGTTGATGCACTTGTTTATGGTACAGGTTGAGGTACAGTTTGGTGCATGGTTGATGCACTTATTTATGGTACAAGTTGATTACAAGTTGTTTGGTACAGGTTGGTGCATGGTTGATGCAATTGTTTATGGTACAGGTTAATTATAGTTTGAGGTACAGTTTGGTGCATGGTTGATACACTTATTTAAGGTATAGGTTGATTACAGGTTATTTGGTATAGGTTGGTGCATGATTGATGCACTTTTTTATGGTATAGGTTGATTACAGTTTGAGGTACAGGTTGATTCATGGTTGATGCATGGTTCAGGTTATTGGTATAGGTTATTTGGTGTAGGTTGATTGGTGTAGGTTTACAACAGTAAATCTCATAGTGATAGTGTGATAGTGGTTCCATCATTCTACTTATATGTCAGGGCAGTTGGATAGGGGAAGGATAGGTGGTTGTATCCACCTTCCGGTTGTAGCCGGAGAACATAGGGGGTTGTAGCCTCCTTCTAGTTGTATCCATAGAATTGGGGAGTTGGAGCTTCCCTCAAGTTGTAGCCTGGGAAACTAGTGGGTTGGAGCCTCCTTCCAATTGTAGCTAGAAAACAAAGGAAGTTGGTGCTTCCAATGAATGTAATTCTTCAAGACATATAAGTTAAAGCATTATGTGGTTTTCTCCCGCTTTGGGTTTCCATGTAAAACACTGGTGTACTGTGTATGTGTATGATTGTTCATTTGTTCATTGTTTATTTACTTTGCAGTTCTTGGATGATAATGATACATCGATATAACACTTGGATTATACATCGATATTTCACTATTACTGATTCACCCCCCCCCCCCCCCCTCTTAGTAATCCAACAATTGGTATCAAAGTAGGTTCCTTCAGGAAATAGTTTAACCACTGGAAGGAGATCATGGCTTATTTTGAGAATGGAGTACCAATGTTTAATGGTTAGAATGGTTTTAAGTATGAGATGTGGAGCATAAGGATGAAAGTATTTTTACAGGAACAAGGACATTATATTTGGCTATCAGTTGTTATAGGATATGATAGTTCCAAAAGGGTAAAGACTGCAACCAAGAAGGAACTGAGGAAGAATAACAAAAAATCAATGGATTTCATCTGGGAAGGATTACCTAATACGGTAAGAGAAAAGGTTGGTAAATGTTCATCAKCAAAAGAACTTTGGGATAAGTTACATGACATATATTCTTCACCCGTCATAGATTCATAAAATGTCAAAGAAGATGCAGATACAAATCAAGAAGAATTATGTTCACCATGTCAAGCAGATTCAGAAGATGAAGAGTACATAATCACCAGAGGTATGTTGTTTTGTTTTAATTGTGAAAAACGTGGAAATCTTGAAATAGAATGCCATGAAGGAAATGAGACAGAAAAACTAATTGAAAAGGAAGGCAATTATAAAGAAGAATTGATTAGTTCTTTAGATGAACTAAGAGAAGAAAATAATTCACTCAAGAAAGAATTGATGAAACAAAAGGAAAGTGTTCACATTTTTTAGGAATCCCAATGGGTCATCGTGAAATTAAGAACTTAGCTAGAAGAAGCCAGAAAGATCGAAGAAAATCTTGAATATGAAAAGAAGTGTTTGGAAACCAACATAGCAGCACAGAAGGAAGAAGCAAACATGAGAGAGAAGATATTGACAGATCATCTTAAGGAAAGAACTAACGATCTAAACTAGCTTGAGGCATAGTTTGGTCAAGAAGAGAAAGGACTTGAAGAAGAAATAATCACATTAAAAATTCATCTTGAAGAAGCAAAAAGAACAGAAGAAGTCATGAAGTCTCAGATAATGAATAAAGAAGAAGATGTTGAGAAGCTTGAAGAAGAAGTTGTCACATTGAGAAGTAGAGTCGTCAAGCTCAACAAGAACGTTGAAGAGACATAAAGATCCACATCAGTTATAGAGAATGAAGAGAAGCACTCTAGGTTGCTTGAAAATAAGAATGAATAAAACAGAAAGAGTTATGCAGAAGTATTCAAAGGAAGGAATCATAGTCAACCAGAATCTAAGAAAACTATCGAAGATACATCTTCAAGAAGACCAGCCATGTTCAAGCCACAAAGAAGATTCAATCATGATCATGATCAATCAAGGAAAAAATTTATAAGGACTATGCCACAAAGAAGATCATTCACTCCCAGGTATGAAAATTTATTTTATGGAAATTGTTTTTATTGTACTAACTATGGACATAAGGTTGCAGATTGCAATGATTATAAAATAAATGTTCAAGCAAGAAGTGCCTATGTGGTCGCACGTAACATTGAGTGTTACAAATGTCATAACTATGGACACATAGCCAGTGATTGTAGAAGCATGATTGATACTTCCATGAAAGAGAATATTGATATCAGATATAAGAAAGTATGGATAAGAAAATAGGAAGAACAGGTGAACAAATACCAAGTACTAGAGATCGCAAGATTGGCAATAAAACAAGATGAAGAAAATTCTACAGATAAAAGGAAAGATGTCAGATACAGAAAGGTTTGGAAAATAACTGAAATAAAGGAAGGACAGGTAAATAAGGAACATCTTCAAGAGATTGTACTTTCAGGAATTGTAGTGAAAGATGAATCCACAGACAGAAAGAAAGAAGTTGGAGCTTAGAGAGATAATGAATCTACCAATGAATATGATGATGAATCTACCAATGAAGATGATGATGAATACACATCAGAGCAGGAATTGTTCTAAGCCATCTTTCTTAGAGACTCCCAAGTAATATGAATATTAGACAAGGGAGTCTATGTGATAGCTGTGACAGACCAAAAAACCATCCTTCGAGCAGCTTGCAGAGTTTGAGAAGACATATTCAGAGCAATCAGTTTGCAGAAATACAGTTTGATAGATTAATCAAGACTTCATGATAGTATAGTGATAAATGGGTTAGCATTATGGACAGTTGCGCAAGTAGAGTCTTGGATAGTATGAACAAAGATGGATTCATAAGAACACTTAGTATGTTTGGACAGATATATGATAGTGACGAGAGCATGGATTCATAGATTGGTTTAGAGAGTGGTTCAAAGAATAAGGAACATTATCATAATGGATGATAATTACACAGGAAATGGCTCGAACAATGCTAATGGATTCCAAATTGACAGATATTTTTTGGGCACATACAATGCATACATCATTTCACATTCAAAATAGAGTAATGATCATAAACAACAATGAAAAAAATCCCTATGAACTATGGAAAGGAAGTGCAGACAACAACCTCTACATCAAGGTAAGTCAAGGTAATAATTTATTAATTGAAGTTTATGTTGATGATATTATTTTTGGTAGTGATGATGATAGGTTAAGAAATAAATTTGCAAAAGATATCCAAAATGAATTTGAAATTTTGTTACTTGGAGAACTATCTTTCTTTCTGGGACTTTAGATACGTCAAAGCAATCAAGGAATTTTTATTTCTCAAACCAAGTATATCAGAAAAATGTTGAAGAGGTTTGGAATGGAAGATTGCAAACCAGTTATCACTCCCATGCAAACCAGTTGAAAGTTGAGCAAAGATGATGATTTGAAGTATATAGATCAAAGGCAATACAGGTCAATGATTGGAAGCCTACTCTATGTGACAACATCCAGACTAGATGTAATGTAGGCAGTTGGACAAGTGGCGTGATTTCAAGAAGCACCAAAGGAATCACATGTATTAGTAGTGAAGAGGATTTTCATATATCTCAAAGGAACAGAAGAGTTTGGATTATGGTATCCAAAAGGAAAGGATCTATCATTAATTTCCTACACAGATGCAGATTGGGCAAGTTGTATTGATGATCGACGAAGCACCAGTGGAGCAACGTTCTACTTGGGTGAGTGATTAGTATCATGGCTAAGAAAGTAACAATCATCAGTATCTTTATCTACAACTGAGGAAAAGTATAGTGCAGCAACATCAAGTTGTACACGATTACTTTGGATGAAACAAAATCTGACAGATATACAGGTTGAGTATGATGAGCCCATTCCAATATATTGTGATAATACAAGTGTCATCGGTATCTCGAAGAACCCAATGATGCAATCCAATAAAAAGCACATTACAATCAAGTATCACTTTCAACAAGAGCATTTTTCATAAAATAGCATCAGAGTTGAGTATGTGGGCACAAAAGAACAAGTGGCAGACATCTTTACAAAACCACTTCCACAGGAATCCTTTGAATATATTCGCCAAAGACTTGGAGTTATTTCCACTCCAACATGAATGCTTTTTTAATGCTTATCTTATATGTCTTATATGTACACGAGGAAGCACCATAAGAGGACAGTTCAATCAGGGGGAGCAGCCCCGGATGGAAAGATACCTTTGCCATTGATGACAAAGGGGGAGATATTTATTAGATGCAGAAGACAGAGGCATTCTTCCAAGGGGGGCATATTTATTAGATGCAGAGGACAGAGGCATGGTTCCAAGGGGAGCATGAGTGATATGATTTCAGTATTGCATCAGAGTGTTTCCATCAATGCCAAAGGGGGAGATTGTTGATTAAGGTTGGTTGCCATTGATGTCAACCTTTGAAGAAAGGCCCGCAGCACAAAGGTTTGTAATGGACCCAAGATTGTTTGATGAAAATATGACTCATTATTGTCTTTTCATGGTTGATAAAAAGTAAATATGTATGAACTCCAAAGTGATCCCCTTATGGTGAAATCCCTCACGGGAAGACGCTTTGCGGAGTAAGATAACCCATGCTTAATTATGGAATAATGAGATGAAGGATAGTGAATTTTTTAGGGAAACTATCCTATATGGATAGTTATTGTCATTACATTTCTGGTGGTATGTGGAACGTCACATAACTCTGCATGGTTAGAGAGTTATGACCATGTGAAGTTGGAGAACCCAGGTTTGGGTAATAGACCCAAGATTGTTTGATGGATAACGGTATGATTTTTGCTATATTTTAAGGTAATAATATTATATATGGATAGTACACGTCATTCCATTTCTGGTGGTATGTGGAACATCACATAACTCCTCACGGTTTGAGAGTTGTGGCCTTACGAAGTTGGAGGACCCTCTTATGTCATCTAGAAGCCCCAAAAGGTCAAAGTAGTCAATGTGGTTTAAGAGATTTTAGAAGGTAAATAATAAAGTGAAGTGATCAATGTACTATAATTCAAAGTGAATACAAAATAAATTATTTAAATAATAAATTTAATGGAGAAATTAGAAGTGGGTTAACCCTAAAACAAGGAAAGTGGGCAAAGTGACCTAGAAGATGTTTTTAAGGAAGCTAATTGGAGAGTATAAATAAGAGGCAAGGCTCACTCATTTTAGACACACTTGAGCATAGTGAATACCTATAGGTGTCTAATGTAACCAAAGGATATATAAGCCAAATGTATGAGGAAAGTGAAGAAAATAAGGTCGGAATTCAAGGAAGAATAAATTCTTTTGATAATGTTTTCTAAGGTATGTTTTTTTCAGGTCATCTCACCATTTTCGTAATAACTTTTTTTCTAGAATTATTCAGACCATGAAATTGACATTCCATTTAGGAAACATATCCAAGTATATGTGGTAAAAAAATTATCTTATGGATCATTGTATTTTTGGAGTTACACTCCGTGGAATATAGGGTTTGTGGCTAGTCCTGGAACTAGTCTAAAACAGTGTTTCGGGTAAAAACATCATAAATTCTTCATAACAAATCCAAATTGAGTAATACCAAATGTGTTGGTTAGAGTATAGTATATAGTATGTTTTTTAACAATTTCAAATCGATTCAAAAAATATTTTTTGTGGGGCACGTTCTACAAGGTCGCTCTCTAGAATAAACTAGAATTCAGTTAAGGTGTATCATAACTAAAGGAGAAGAATATGAAGTGGTTTTCACATGCTTATGCTCTGTCTATATCCTTATTTATAACCATTGATATCTCACCGATACCTCCCAGCCAACGTTAGGGGTACTCTTCTTCCCTCTAAGCCCCCAAGTCACAAAGGGGCCACGCACACAACCCATAGGAAGCTAGCTCCCAGCTTGCCTTGAAAGGTTGAGCTACCACTCTATTCGAGCTGGGTATCCCAACTCCCACAAGAAAAAATAGTCAAGAAAAAATCGGTAGCATAACCTTACGCATACCAGTCATGATCCATCCCCCTTCTCCCCCATTTCTTTTATAGAGTTCTTCTTAGTGACACTTCCATTTGCACATTAATCTTATTTTATTAAAAATTAATCAAGAAAAATCTCCCGCGTACACTTGTCACCCAATCCCTTAGTTGCACCAGAATTTCATTTAATTATATAAATTAATTTTCCAATCTCCCTCACCCGCCTAAAAGAGTTCCTAAAAACGCTCCTTGATTTCCCTTTATTCCCTCACATTCCCTTAATGACTGACACCTTTCTTAAATCTTAGTTGAGTTCAAATTTGGAAAGTTCTCCAGACTAGATTCCCTTCTATGTTCCACATTCCTTTTTCATTTAATTTTCCCCTTTTTGTCTAAGTTCTAAATTAGCAAGTTTTGCACATAATCGACAATTAAATGTTTGATAAATTATTTCTCCTTTAAATTTTAATTTGATTTTTCTCCATCCCCCCCTTTATTAATTGATTAATTAGTTTTAGTCCTTATACCCCAATTAGACCTATGCTCTAATTTCAACTAGGCTTAGCAAAATTGTTTTTAAGGGAAATTTTATAATTATTACACTTTACTCATACAATATTTATTTTAAGGTTGACCAAGTAAAAATGAGATATTGTTTTCTAGGTACCTAGGTTCTTTGACTCGCGAGTGTTAGAAATCGTGGCATGCCCTTCAAGACTCACTATGTGCTCTAAGGGTGCCACTCACCTTCATTCATGTTTCATTTATGTGACATGCCCTTCAAGACGCACTACATGCTCCAGGGGTGTCACTTTCCTTTTGACTAATTTTGGTAGACATCTAACCCTTGGAGTCAATATTCCATCAAGAGACCTTGTGGGAGTCTAAGGGCCTCTAAGGAATAAGGACCTTGCCTTATTGTGAACCCCTTAGTATCTTCATGAGTGACTGTCTCAGTCTACCCTCATGGCATCATGGATATCTCGAAGTAGGTAATCATTAACCTACAGTTCAAGCCATGGCAGGAGTGCTAGTAGGTTGTGGTAGGGTTGTTGCCATACCTCTCCCTAAATATCTCTTGTTTTCATGCATGGCCCCTTTACTCCTAATGTGAGTCTGATTATCAAGCAATCGTCAACTTGCATCCATCAATGAAACAAGTAAATGATCCATAAAAAACATCATAATATACCCAATCATATGTCACATGTGCAATAACAGAAATACTCAAACCATACACAGTCCACTCCCTGACTTGATCTGGAGTCCAAGGAGGTCCATCGATGCCATCGACATCCTCAATCCATCTAGAGTCCTGCACACTTAGGAGAAACTAGCTAATAGCACTTGTCTATACATAAATAACATAACATAACATCATAATCCACAATTTCATCATCATAATCCATAAGCGAAGCAGAAAATCATAAAATCAATCGGATCACTTGCACGCAAGTGTCCTCGAGGAATAAGTCACATCAGGTGCGCGCAAGAGCGAGATGTTACATCTTCTTTTGTGTTTTCCAGTTCTTAAGTAATTCATCCATGTCCATGTCTTTGTTTACTGGGTTCTCTTCAGCAACTGATGTTTCTTCATTCATTTCACGTTGAGAACGCATGGTATTGTACCCACGGCGTGGAGGATGCTGTGAGCGACATCACCTACAAAAACAAAAAATATTAAATTTATATGGCCAATTTTTAAATATCATTGAAGTAGTTCATTAATATTAAAAAAAACCTCTGCAATGTAATTATTTACCTGTTGGTCCACAAGTCGGCACCGTTGGAATGGCTACCATTTTCTCCTGATCATCTTCAGGTTGAGGAGGCTCAACTACGACATTCTTTGTCATTGAAACGACAAAATTTATAAGGACAAAACCATAAATGTATAAGTAATAAAAATTAGAAGTACGAAATTATTAAGTATATGATTAATATACAGCCATTTCACCATCGTGGGCCTCAATCATAGGAACATATTGGGGTTGCACCCCATTGGGATGGGGTTGTTGGGCAACACCATGATCTTTTGGCCGCGCTGCACTATCAATGATTTTTTTCCCAGTACTAATGGTTTCATTGATAGTGATGCTCCCCTGATTAAAACAAAGTAAGACATTAAAGTTATGGATGATATCAAACATTTACATATTTTATAAGTAATGAAAGGTTAATGTGGACTGATTTTTATTTATCTTATCCTACAAACTAGATCTTGGGGTCTGCCCCATGCTTTTCCTATGATCAACCACAGATTTATAGTTGTACTTGTAACCAAGTTGGAGGTCTTCCTCCGTGGTTTTAGTTCTGAATTCATCGCCCTGCATTGCATAAGAACATGTTTTTTTAATGTTTTTCACTGCAATAAACTGAAAGTTGTAAGGCGATACAAATAATATTATTAATATGTTTGGGTACTTACAATTTGTGACTGTAACCTCGAGTATCACCCTGGCCTAGATTGTGTTGGCCATGTTTGGAAATCCTTCCTTTGGTTTCCTTCGAAGTGTCAGGAAACCTATCATCAAATTTTTCAAGTATGTTATATACCACACTTTTATTTAGATCTAAAGAAAATTAAAGGTATTGAAATCAAAATATTGTAATTTACCTTGGGGTACTAGTTATTTTTCTCCTATTTTTTTCAATATATTTTCATTTGCATCATCAATGATCACCTTCCAATCCCTCATTGGAATCAAGGGAGGATGCTCATACCTAGGGTTGCCTTCCAAGCTTCGTCTATAAACATTCCACGCATATTTTAAATATTTGCTTGTTGCAGAGGTGACTGCTTTTTTATTGAACGTGTCTACTCCAAAGAGGCCTTCAAGATAATCCATAAGTACTTTTTTTAGGTTGGAATTCTAGCAATTCCACCTCATGCATAAGGTTGCCCCAAAAATAAACAAGGCCTTTCTCTTGAAGTCTGTATAAAAATGGTCATTTCCTACACACAAAAATATATGATCATTAAATTAAAAATAATAATATAGATGGTTTGTGTATGAGATGGACAACATGAAACAGTTAAAATATAAAAAACTACCTGGGAGTCGTATTTGTTTTAATGGAATTATGTTATCGTCGACCAAAAATGTGCATGGAAGGGTCCCCATGTTGGCCACATGTCTATCTCCAGGAAATGAAACCATGTCAACCACATCATCAGCCTCATCTCTGTCACCACCTCTAGATCTTGACCATTGTGTGGATGCTTGGCAGTGTGTGTCATGGCTCCTATCTAAATTAGGTGTATAAGATGGAGAAGTAAACAGTACTTTAGTAGTTGTATGACATTCTACATCAGGACTATGTGGCGTCTCTGCAGCACCACTACTACCAACACCAAGCTGAACAGGCTCCAAAAATATCTTTATAAAAAAGAAAATGTTTTTTCGTGAGATAATGTAAAAGTTAAAAAATAGACTTTCATCATTGAACATTTGAGTACATTAAAAAAAAAAGTTAAATTATGATTTCTACCTTATATGTGTTAAGTTGTGACATAAGGATATTGATCCTTTCTAGGACTTCAAGAATTTGATCTAGATGGTCTAACAAGCTATCAACTTCATTGTTCACTTTAATGATCTTTCTTTTTATTAATACCATCAGATCATGGAATGAATACAACCCCTCCTCATCGGCGAAATCATGATCAATATGGTCTGTCGACTACATATAATTTCAACAAAATCAATGTTATTTCAGTTCTATAAACAAATGAAATAATTGATCGCCACACAAATAAAATTATATAAACAAATAATAAAATTCACGTAAAATGAAAGTCGAATTTGATAATCATTTACATGTTCTGCGGTTGGGCCTTTTCCACGATCATCCTTCCATATTATAATATAATTAGAACCCCCAAATATTTAAAAAATTGTTAATAATAACAAAAAACCTGATTTCCACCCAAATAAAATCAACCTCAACGATCAACCTCCCACATTATTATAAAATTGGGACCGTGAAATATTTAAAATATTGTTAAAGATAAAAGAAAATATAATGCAATAAGTAGAGGTTTGTTAAAGAGTTGTTGCATAAGTAGTCGCACACTATTAGTCAATGTTTCTATTCGATTCAAATGGTAATCCACTAATAATTCTTCCCTGGGAGCTATCTTTTTTATTGCGCACAGAACTACCTGATTCTCTTCCCGTCCCTCATATATGCAATTAGGTTGTTTGTTTGTTGTCTCAGGTCATGTGTTTTTTATAAACCCTGTGATATTGTTGGAAGATTTAGGCCTTCCATCAATATAGATAGTCGTTCCCTTATTTTTATCATTGTTTATTAGTTGTATATAATTTGAGGCAAGTGCATATGCATACTTCACATGTACTAGACCAGCTGCATCCAATCGTTATAATTGCAACATGGTATGACATAGTCCATCAATTCAATTACTTTATAGTATTTTACATTTATTTCATCGATCGAAAATAGCCCCAGGCCATGTAGGGAGGATGGTGTAATGCAATATGTCCTATTGTTGACAATGAAGTTAGTGTCTAACAGAGGTAGTTCCTTAGGTACCCATTGTTTCACCAGATGCTTATAACTAAGTGGCATCTCTATGTCTCCTATTCTCTCATCATCATAAGAGCAAGATCCTCCTTTGGCAAGAAAAAATTCCATGCGTCTACGGAATTTTCTTCTAACTTTTTCACCTATGTTCCTTGTTTCCGTATCATATCTACTAGATGCAGTTGCATTTCCCTCTATTTTTCCTAATATTCCCTCACTCAAACCATTTGTTGTCACAGGGGAAAACCTAGGGTTTGTAACACCTGTTTCCCCCAGTCTGTAAAAATAACTATATTGGCCAAGAACTATGGCAAACTCCAAGATGTGAATGTGTAATTTGGTGGACCCTGTATAAAGAGTCGATGAATGTAAATAATGTGTGAATAGATGTTGCATGAATGTTGGAAGGGGGGATGTGCTGAAAAAGAGACCACGATGGCTGATGAAAGGTGGTGGAAGGCACCTAGAATGGTGGTGTTAACTTCCACCTAAACAATACCATATTGGTCTTTGCTGGCTCAAAGACCAAAGCTGCTCTCTAGCCCTAGAATGAATTACTCGTCGGGATGGTAGGTGGGGAGGCTCCTCATGAGTTAATGAGGGGATGGGGGTGAACCACCCATCCATAGAATCCCTCTGACCTGACCACTACGGGGGAATTCGCGCCACACGTGACCTTGTAGGACAAAGCAAGAAAGGAAGTGTGGGAGAGGGAGAGCGCACAATAGGAATCACGGGAGGAGAACCAGAGGAAACTTCGAGGAAATACAGCGAGTCTTGAGCAGAGGAGAAGGAGAGTAACCTTCGTCCTTGACTTCTAATGAACGAGAAGTAGGATACTGAGTCTCAAAGCCTCATGGTCTAGCTCGGGGGTGGCTAGTGTTAAATCCATTGGGAGTCGTTGAGCCTACGGTTGGGTGGAAACGAGCACCCCTCTCAGTAGTTGTGTTACACCTGGTGTTTTCTGATAAGTATTTATGTCTTGTATCTTAAATTGAATACTCCTAGAATGCATGCTCATGGTTGTACACTCATAAATGGTTTTTGTATAGAAATGGTTGCCTGGTGTTTTGATCAGAAATGATGGATGCATGCTTATACTTGTATGACCATATTCAGTTTATATATATATATATATATATATATATATTGAATAAGTTCATATTTCGAGCCCGTCCTTGGGAGAATTGTCCCATGCACTTAACTCACATGATGCCTTGGTTGGATTTCCCCGAAGGCACCCCCTTCCGGGAAAGTTCCCTCACCATACAGAGATGAGTGAGTTCCTTGAAAGGAATATCATTTTAGTAACCGTGAATTTTCTTCATTCTTATCACCGAAAGTAGCTTAGCAAGGATACCTCTCGGCATTTCAGAGCTTCGGCACCCTAGAATCCCAAGGGTTAGTTTCCTTGTATTTGTCAGTTTCGAAATCCCTATATGAGGAACCTCGATATGGTATACCGTGGTTAGATTTTGGTGTTTTGGCGTTTCGGCACCCGGGATACCCAAGGGTCAGTTTCCTTGTATTTTCCAGACGCAAAATCCCGACTTGCGAAACCTCGAAATGAGATTAGCGTATATATATGAACTTTGGAGTTTCGGCTCCCGAGAAACCCATATGTGAGACCTCTTGTCATCGCATATCATGAAATCCTAACTTGCAAAACCCTGAAGGGAGTTTAGAGGATATATGAGCTTCAGAGTTTTGGCTCCCAGATATCCTAGGTGCGAGACCTCTTGTCATCACGCATCACAAAATCCCAACTTGTGAAACCCTGAAATGAGATTAGCGTATATATATGAACTTCAAAGTTTTAGCTCCCAGGAAACCCATATGCAATACCTCTTATCATCACACATCGCAAAATATCGACTTGCGAAACCCCAAAACGAGCTTAGCGTATATATATGAACTGATTCAGAGTTTCATCTCCCGGGAAACCCAGATGTGAGACCTCTTGTCATCGCACATCGCAAAATCCCAACTTGCGAAACCCCGAAATGAGCTTAGTGTATATATATGAACTTTGGAGTTTCGGCTCCCAGGAAACCGAGATGCGAGACCTCTTGTCATCTCACATCGTGAAATCTCGACTTGCGAAACCCCGAAGGGAGTTTAGAGGATATATGAGCTTCAGAGTTTCGTCTTCCGGATATCTTAGGTGCGAGACCTCTTATCGTCACACATCGCAAAATCCCGACCTACGAAACCCCAAAATGAGTTTAGTGATTACTGGATATATGGTTCAAAGTTTTGGCTCCCAGGTATCCTAGATGTGAGGCCCCTCGTCCACGCATATCGTGAAATCCTGACTTGCGAAACCCTGAAAGGAACTTAGTAGATATATAGGTTTCGGTGTTGTGGCACCTGAAAATCCAAAGGGTATGAACCCTGTCTTCATACATCGTGAAATCCTGGTATGCAAAGTTTCTGTGAGTGAAATCCCAAAGCAGCTTGGTGTGAATAGGATTTTGGGTTTCGGGGTTTGAAGATTCGAAGAATTTGACTCCCTTGCATTTCGAACTCCCATCTTCCGAAGTCCCGAAATGCAAAAGGCACCTCTTGGCTTAGCCTGGGGTCACAACCAAAGGATACATGGAAGTGAATCCTACACTTGGTGCGTGAATTGTACACGAAGTATTTTCGATGAAAGAATTAGTTAATTGGTTTGGTGAAGGTCCCGATTGGAGGACCTAGCCTACGTTAGAACCTCATAGGAATTCAGAAACTTTGTCCCTCGATAATGAAGAAGAAGGAAAAAGGTGAAAAATATTAGTCCCCATAGTGGGTGTGTTACAAATTGGTATCAGAGCATGGTTACAACACTTGGCCTGCTTGGGCTCATGAACGGGTTGCGCAGAGACTCCATTTAGAGTACTGTTAAAAGGAGTAACTCTTTATCTTGACCCCCTCAATTAAAAAAAGTTAAGAATGAAAACTCCTATTGTGTGTGTGCATGTGAAAAATATGAATTATGTATTGATTATAAATGAATATAAATATTGACTAATGACCAGTGTTTTTCTTTTGCACACAAGTGGAAGATCAACCGCGGGAAATTACAGACGTATAGAATGGTGACTCACCTTGAAGTGGGGGAGGGATCCCACAATAGAGATGAAGAGTCTGATGAAAGGAGGGTGGTAGGGACCCCTCCAGATCTAGCTGAGATGGTGAGGAGCCTCATGGTCAAATTACAGAGCTGCAAGGCTGACAACGAGAGGATGATAAAGGAGCAAGAGAAGCAAATGAAAATTAATGCAATTTTACTGCAAATATTATCCGACATACAAAGACAATTGAAACATGAACCTAAGATACAAAAACGTGGTCATGTCAGTGGCCACACTGAGAGGAGCACCTCGAAAAAGGTCCACCCTGGAGATAAGGGACAAGAGTCAGGTGATTCCTCTGGAAAGGAAGCTGGCGACTCGGAGGGATCTTCTAGCAGCAAAACTAGCTCTCATTCCTGAAGAAAATGAAGAAAGTGAAAAGTTTCCAAGAATCATAATCTCGAAGAGTTCAAGAAGGCCAAACCACCCTCCTTCGATGGTGAAATAAAGAAAGGAGAGGAAGCGGAGGCCTGGCTTCTTGGACTAAATAAGTATTTCAGAGTCCATGACTTCTCAGAAAACTTGAAGGCCCGAGTAGACACCTTCAACTTGAATGGAAAGGATTCCATTTGGTGGGAAGACCTTAATAATGTAAAAGGGATTCACGAAGAAGACATGTCTTGCGAACGATTTGAGAAATATTTCAAGAAGAAATATATGTCGAAAAAATACTTCGACGAAAAGGCTAAAGAATTCTATGAACTCAAGCTGGGGCAACTCACCATAGAGGAATATGTCAGCAGATTCCTCGAGTTGCTGAGGTATGTACCCTACATAAAAGCAGAAAAGACAAAGGTGCAACGATTCATCAATGGAATACCTAAGGACTATCAGAACATGATTGAATTTGACTAACCAAATACCCTAGAAGATACTATCTGAAAGGCAAGATATTGTTATGAACAGCTTGGGCATCGGACAAGACCTTGCGAGGGATGGAAGTAGAAGACTAGTTCGAGATTCCAGAAAAAGGGGTTTAAATCCCAAAGATTTAAGGACTATAAAAAAAACTCAAGCATGAGCTTCCCATCCCAAAGTGTACACCAGCAGAACTTTCCCTCCTTGAGAGAAAATAAACTTTCTAGATCTACCCCAGTAAATACTAATAACCCAAAGAGAGAACCTTTGAAATGTTGGGGTTGTGAAGAAGAACATCTATTGAGGGACTGCCCGCACCGACAACATAACAGTCGAAGAATTTACAACGTTCAATAAGCTACCACCGTCAATAATGTGGCCAGGAGTGTGCCACAAATTTATGCAGCCTTGGATAATAACCAATATGACCACCAAGCTTCAGTGGTGGAAATCGAAGGTATGATCACCAACCATCTAGTGTCTATTCTGATTGACCCTGGTTCAAATTTGAGTTATATAGCCCCTAAGGTTGTGGATAAATGTAAACTATAGCCACATAAAAACACCAAGCCATGGTTGGTATAGTTATCCACTCGCACCAAAAGAAGGGTGGTGGAGGTCATACCATCTTGCCAATTCATTATGGGAAAATTCCCCACCCAAGCAACCCTTAACATATTACCCCGGGGATCGTATGATCTTTTGATTGGTATGGACTAGCTAGCCACCCACAAAGCCAAACTGGACTGTTACCATAAAACCTTGAAGTGTGTAAGTGAAGAAGGAAGGAGAATAACTCTTCAAGGGATCCAAAAACCTGTCTTGGTGAGAAAAATATCAGCTCTTCAAATGAGAAAACATTGCAGAAAAGGATGTCCACTATATGCAATACAGGTGTTGAAAACAATTGAAGGTGACAAACCAAGCCTCGAAGACCACCCCACACTGAGAGAATACAAAGATGTATTTCTGAAAGAGGTATCGGGTCTACCTCCGAGAAGAGACATCGACTTCTCAATAGAACCTGCACCAGGAGCAGTGCCAGTGTCTAGGACACCCTATAGGATGAGCACACCTGAGCTAGTTGAACTTAAATTACAACTAAAATAAATGATGGACAGGGGCTATATATGTCCCATCCTGTCTCCATGGGGAGCACCAGTCCTATTTGTGAAAAAGAAAGACGGTACCCTCTGACTATGTATAGATTATAGACAACTCAATAAGGTAAACATAAAGAACAAGTACCCCTTACCCAAGATCGATGACTTGTTCGATCAATTAGGAGGTTCCTCTATCTTCTTGAAGATTGACTTGAGATCTAGATACTATCAAGTCCGAATCAAGGGTGAAGACATCCACAAAACTGCCTTCCGGATGAGATATGGTCACTACGAGTTTGTGGTAGTACCATTCAGATTGACCAATGCCCCTGCCACTTTTATGTTTTAATGAACAGTGTGCTGAGAAAATTCCTAGACAAATTTGTGCTGGTTTTTATTGATGACATATTAATTTACTCCAAGAATAGAGAGGAACATGAGGAACACCTTAGGCTTGTGCTTCAAGTGCTAAGAGAACATCAGCTCTATGCCAAATTTAGCAAGTGTGACTTTTTCCATAAGAAAATACATTACTTGGGCCATGTCCTATCTAAAGAAGGGGTAGTCGTAGACCCTGATAATATCAGGTCTATCATGGAATGGCCTACCCCGAAGGACGTTYCAGATATCAGATCATTTATGGGCTTGGCAGGATACTATAGGAGATTTATAAAAGGATTCTCCAAGATTGGGTGTCCAATCACTACCCTCCAGAAGAATGGGGACAAAATTCACATGGACACAAAAATGMGAAGAAAGATTTCAAACCCTGAAACATCTACTGACCCACGCACCCATGCTGAAGATCGTCGACTCCGAAGCTGACTTCCTCGTGTGCACAGATTCCTRTAAGGCAGGGATCAGAGGAGTCCTTATGTAGGGAGGAAGTGTGGTCTACTATGAATCCCGAAAATTGAATGAGTACGAAGTCAACTACGTGACCCATGATCTAGAGCTGGCCGCCATAGTGCATGCCCTGAAAATGTGGAGGCATTACCTCCTGGGAAGAAAATTTGTACTTATGACAGACCACTGTGGATTAGGATATCTGTTTGACCAACCAAAGCTCAATGCCAGACAAGCTAGGTGGATGACCCTCCTCAGTGAGTTTGATTTTGAAATCAAACATATTAAGGGAAAGGAAAATAGGGTGGTCGATGCCCTTAGCAGAAGCATGAAAACAATTCACCTGGCGACGGTAAGCACCTGCAAGATGGATGTCAAGGAAAGAGTCAGAAATGCACAAGAGACAGACACATTCTTCCATACCGTGACCTTGTACCTACAGCAAGAACCCACAGGGATAAAGTATAGAGGCTACCAGATGATGGAAGGAGGTCTTCTCACTTACAGAAACAGATTGTATATCCCAGATTGTGACGACTTGAAGAGGTTCATAATGGATGAACTGCACAAAGGACCCTACACTGGTCATCCAGGATACCAGAAGATGATCACGACCACCAGAAAACAATTCTATTGGCCTGGATTGAAGAAAGACATAGCTGAGTACTTAGCCAAATGCCTAGAATGCCAACAAGTTAAAGCAGAACACCGACACCCGGCAGGATTGTTACAACCTCTACCAATTCCGGAATGGAAATGGGAAACCATCTCCATGGATTTCATCACCGGATTACCAACCTCGACCAAACAGAATGACGCCATCATGGTAGTGGTGGATAAATTGAGCAAGTCCACTCATTTTATCCCCGTCAAGTCGACTTGTAAGGCAATAGACATCGCCAACGTATTCATGAAGGAGATATTCAGACTGCATGGTATGTCGAAAGAGATCGTGTCTGACAGAGACACAAAATTTACCTCCAACTTTTGGAAATCACTGATGGTTGGTTTGGAGACCAAATTACTATTTAGCACAGCCTATCACCCTCAAACCGATGGACGGACGAAAAGGGTGAACCAAACATTAGAAGACATGCTCAGGATGCACGTAATGCATCAACCCAAAAAGTGGGAAGATTTCCTGCCACTGGTGGAATTTGCTTACAACAACGGCTACCAAGAATCCCTGAAGACGAGCCCTTTCAAAGTCCTCTACGGTAGGCCATGAAATACTCTAGTTAGTTGGATTAATCCCATAAACAGAGTTACTATTGGACCTGACATGTTGAAATAAATGGAACAACAAGTGATTCAGATAAAGCAAAATCTAAAGGTTGCTCAGAACCGATAGAAAAGTTATGCTGACCAAAAGAGAACTCCAAGAGAGTTCAAGGCGAGAGACCACATATACCTCAGAGTTAGGCCCAGGAAGAGTTCCCTAAAAATGGGAGCATGTGTCAGGTTGGCACCTTGATATTGTTGACCCTTTGAAGTTCTAGATAGAGTGGGACCTATAGCCTATAGGCTAGCACTTCCTCCCACAGTAAAAGCACATAATGTTTTCCATGTTTCATTATTGAAGAAATATGTACATGATTCTAATCATATAATTGACTGGTCTGTGATCCAGGTGGAACTGGAGGGAGAATTCCTACCAGAACCTTAATGCATACTGGACAGAAAGGAAACCGAACCATTGCACAGGTCAAGGTGCAGTGGAAACATTTTGGCCCAAATGAGGCTACATGGGAAATGGAAGATGCCATGAAACGGGCATATCCGATTTTGTTTACTTATGTACTTACACGATCTATTGATAGATAGAACATCAAGGATGATGTTCCTTTAAGGGGGAGGGAATTGTAACACCCTATCTCCCCCAGTCTGTAAAAATAACTATATTGGCCAAGAACTATGGAAAACTCCAAGATGTGAATGTCTAATTTGAAGGACCCTATATAAGGAGTCGATGAATGTAAATAATGTGTGAATAGATGTTGCATGATTGCTGGGAGGGGGGATGTGCTAAAAAAGAGACCACGATGGCTGATGAAAGGTGGTGGAAGGAACCTGGAATAGTGGCATTAACTTCCACCGAACCAATACCGTATTGGTCTTTGTTGGCTCAAAGACCAAAGCTTCTCTATGTTTCAGGATAAATCCATAAGTGCAGACACAAACCGATCTCCCTAGATCCACCTGGATCTAGAACAAAACAGGACAGAATAATACACTTTCCCTAGATCTAGCCTATTGAATGAACTAAGAAGTAAGGATTATGGACATACCTTATGAACGCTTTCCTTATATCTCTGTTGTTCCAAGCTTCGCTCCAATGCTCTTGCACCGTTCAGATCACGACAGTACAAACCAATCGAAGTAAAGGCAGATTAATATATTCAATAGCTAGTCTATACATATGATCAAGGAGTTATGTAATAAAGTGACATCATCTTTATGGGAAAGGGACATATTACTGTATTGAATTAAT
>ML787246.1:188110-257093 GCA_009831015.1 Picea engelmannii
CTTGGATAGGAAATGATCCCAAGATATCTGGAATGCCAGCACCTGAATAACCATTCGAAGCCAACTCATGTTTCTAGAAGATTCCCTTCTAGAAGATTCGAGATTTTATCTTTTTCCTTCCTTTGGAACATGTTCGCACCCTGACAGTTAGTTACAGTGTGAACCCTTCGCACCCCAACTTAATTCAGCCTACGAGAATCAGGAATTCTCGCAGGCAAGTATATAGGTAGCCTGCGAACATCCCTTAAAAACATGATTTCTGGAAGAAGACAAATGTAACTTTTCTCAGGAAAGTGTTCTTAGTGAAGAGCTTGATTTTCCATCATCATAACATCATCATGACATCATCACAATGACCAAAATTGTGGATAACACTCTCTAGCCCTGGAATGAATTAATCGTCGGGATGGTAGGTGGGGAGGCTCCTCATGAGTTAATGAGGGAATGGGGGTGAACTGCCCATCTGTAGAAGCCCTCAGACCTGACCACTGTGGGGTAATTTGTGCCACACACGAACTTGCAGGACAAAGCAATAAATGAAGTAGGGGAGAGGGAGAGTGCACAACAGGAATCACAGGAGGAGAACCAAAGGAAACTCCGGGAAAATACAATGATTCTTGAGTAGAGGAGAAGGAGAGTAACCTTCATCCTTGACTTCCATTGGGATTCATTGAGCCTACGATTGGGTGGAAGAGAGCACCCCTCTTAGCAGTTGCATTACACCTGGTGTTTTCTGATAAGTATTTATGTCCTGTATCTTAAATTGAATACTCCTGGAATGCATGCTCATGGTTGTACACTCATAAATGGTTTCTGTATCAAAATGGTTGCCTAGTGTTTTGATCGGAAATGGTGGATGCATGCTTATACTTTTATGACCATATTTGGTTTATATATATATATATATATATATATATATATATATTGAATAATTTCAGATTTCGAGCCCGTCCTTGGGAGAATTGTCCCATGCACTTAACTCACACGATGCCTTGGTTGGATTTCCCCGAAGGCACCCCCTTTCGAGAAAGTTCCCTCACCATACAGAGATGAGTGAGTTCCTTGAAAGGACTACCATTTTAGTAAACCCATGAATTTGCTTCATCCATGTCACCGAAAGTAGCTTAGCGGGGATACCTCTCGGCATTTTGGAGCTTTGACACCCAAAAATCCCAAGGGTCAGTTTCCTTGTATTTGTCAGTTGTGAAATCCCAAAATGAGGAACCTCGATATGGTATAGCATGGTTAGAGTTTGGTGTTTCGGCGTTTTAGCACCCGGTATACCCAAGGGTCAGTTTCTTTGTAATTTCCAAACGTGAAATCCTGACTTGTGAAACCCCTAAACGACCTTAGCGTATATATATGAACTTCGAAGTTTCGGCTCCCGGGAAACCTAGATGCGAGACCTCTTGTCATCGCACATCACGAAATCCTGACTTGTGAAACTCCGAAGGGAGTTTAGAGGATATATGAGCTTCAGAGTTTCGACTCCCGGATATCCTAGGTGCAAGATCTCTTGTCATCACGCATCGCGAAATCCCGACTTGCGAAACCCCGAAACGAGCTTAGCGTATATATATGAACTTTGGAGTTTAGGCTCCTAAGAAACCTATATGCAAGAGCTCTTGTCATCACACATCGCGAAATCCTGACTTGTGAAACCTCGAAACGAGCTTAGTGTATATATATGAACTTCGGAGTTTCGGCTCCCGGGAAACCCAGATGCAAGACCTCTTGTCATCGCACATCGCAAAATCCCAACTTGCGAAGCCCCGAAACGAGCTTAGCGTATATATATGAACTTTCAAATATCATCTCCCAGGAAACCTAGATGCGAGACCTCTTGACATCGCACATTGCAAAATCCCAACTTACGAAACCCCGAAGGGAGTTTAGAGGATATATGAGCTTCGAAGTTTCGGCTCCCGGATATCCTAGGTGCGAGACCTCTTGTCATTGCACATCGTGAAATACTGACCTGTGAAACCCCAGAATGAGTTTAGTGATTAGTGGATATATGGTTCAGAGTTTCGGCTCCCAGGTATCCTAGATGCGAGGCCCCTCGTCCTCACATATCGCAAAATCCTGACTTGCGAAACCCCAAAAGGAACTTAGTAGATATATGGGTTTCATTGTTGCGGCACCCAGAAATCCGAAGGGTATGAACCCCATCTTCATACATCACGAAATCCCAGTACACGAAGTTCCGGTGAGTGAAATCCTGAAGCGGCTTGGTGTGAATAAGATTTCAGGTTTTGGGATTTGAAGAGTTAAAGAATTCGACTCCTTTTCATTTTGAACTCCCGGCTTCTGAAGTCCCAAAATGCGAAAGGCACCTCTTGGCTTAGCCCGGTGTCACAACCAAAGGACACATGGAAGTGAATCCTACACTTGGTGCGTGAATTGTACACGACAAATTTTTTACGAAAGAAACAGTGAATTGGTTTGGTGCAGGTCCCGATTGGAGGACCTAGCCTACGCTAGAACCTCGTAGGAATTCAGAAACTTTGTCCCTCGATAATGAAGAAGAAAGAAAAAGGCGAAAAATATTAGTCCCCATAGTGGGTGTGTTACAGGATTCAACACTTAACAGTGCACCAACAAAACCCCGACTACCGGCCCTTTCGGCAATGCTTGCTAAGAAGGCAAAGTCTCACCCAAGGTAGAAGAAGGGGGGGTTACAGGATGTAGGTGTCTGTAACTAGGCTGGGACACAGATCTATGAAAAGGGCACTTCACAAAATATTTTGTTAACGCTTAGGAAGTGAACATGCATTAGTTTATTAACCTCATTAACATCGCGGAACATAATCAAAGACAGATAAGTGCGGTAATAACAAGTGATTATGCACCTTAAACACCTAGCACTTAGCACTGTAATTTAGATCTAGCATTCATTTACCCTTTAACATAAGTAATTACTTAAGCAACAAAATATATATTCATTACACATCATAGGCAAAGAACTAAGCAAATGCATAATAGAAAAAACATTGCACAAAGCAAACCATGAGACACCAGATATATGTGGTTCACCCCAGGGTGGGGCTACGTCCACAAACCACTTCGTCTCTTATTTATTCATCAAGATATTACATCCAGTCACTCATGTGCACTAAGCCACAGAGTTGAACTTCGTACAAGACAGGAGATTTGTGCACTAAGCACTAGATCCTCCTTCTTAACCTTCCAAAACTAGGTCTAAAGCACATAGCCAAAATATCTTATCATGGCACTTAGCACCTTCTACAAAATCGCAATCAAGCACAAAGCCTCAACCATATACATTACTTTGCACAAAGCTACTTGAACTATTGTTTCACATAGAACTAATTCCTTCTACCCTACATTCCTCTTTATTTATACTTTACAATAAGGCATAAACATGGGGAAAACCCATGGGCCGACATCCCATAAACCCTTTAAAAAACCCTAGAGAACCCCTTACTGGGTCCACATAATCCTCAAAATAGGTGATATCCACGATCTTAGCTCCGCTTGGGTGTTCCTACTTTGACCAATGTGTCGAAGTCCAAAAGTGGGCCAAAACCGACCAAATTTTCCCCAAAACTTGGTCAAGGGTCAACAGTACCTATTTGGTTGTACCTCCAATCGCATGTGCATGTGTTGTTAGTAAGTAGTCCATCCTCATCCTAGTTACAAGTTTTGAAATTTTTTTTCTCTATTCAAAGTTCTAAATAAATTTTTTATATCTTCAGTTTTGGATGCACAATTAGAGGGTGCAATTACCTAAATTAGTAGGGGCACTCATGCATGTGGATTCCCAACTTAGTGAAGGTTATGAATCTCTAGGTGGGTGCACCTTAATTCGACTCACTTATCCATTCAAGCAATATGCACTATGGTTATATTTCACACTATGGAATTGTTTCCATGCATTTATAGTCATTGTACCTCTCTTATTACTAGTTTTTAAAAGGGAATTAAGGAAAACCACTTTATGGTCCAAGAGTTTAGTTTTGAGCTATAGCTTTAGCTTTCTATTTCAGATTTAATATAAAATCAATGATGATGTTTTGAGTCTTTATATTAGAATGTTTGATGTTTTAATTATCATTTGTAGAGATGTTATCAAAAGGATGTAGTAGAGAAAGACATGGAAGATATGATCACACAGAGTTGATAAACCTCTAGGAGCAAACAAAAGAAAAAAACAAATCCAAGGAAGAATACACAAACACACACACACACACACACACACACACACACACACATATGTGTCTAGGTGGGTGGGTGGGTGGGTGTGTGTGCATGTGTGTAGAGAGAGAAAGATGACAAATAGATTTAAATGTTTCATGCTAGAAGATAAAAATAATAAGAACACAAGCATGTATGAAGCTCTTTATGAAAATAAATTCTATGAAAAGGATAAAATTTCTTTGGTGGGAAAATATATTTTGGAGACAATAAACTTGGATAAGGATGATCATTTAACCATAGATGGCAAGGATGAAGGAGTGGATGAACTAGAATATGAACAAAGGCCTAGCTCTTAGTTAAGGATTAAGCTAGGGAAAGCAAGTGGAAAAAAACCTAAAATTGGAGTCAAATTAGGGAAAGAAAGAAGACAGTAATAAGACATTGATTATCAAAAAGGTAGAAAGAAGTAGACTCTAGCTACTAGAATCAATTGGATAGAAAAATATATCTTTCGAAAAAAACCCAAACCATGTAAATGAAAGTGCTTTACTAGATGTGAGGGGAATAGGATCAATATGAAATTCAAAACACTCAAAATGAAATTTTAAAGGAAGATCTAGATTTGGTGTTATTACAAGAAGCAAACATATTTAAGACAAAACTTCAAAAAGTAAAGGATCCATTTTGGAGGAAAGTAAGAAAGATAACCAAGAAGTAGGTAGCATGGCAATATTGTGGAAACCAAAGTTTCTATACGTTTCTAATTAATAAGAAATTATGGATTTGAAAAGTGCCTCATCAAAAAAAGAATGTTAGAATAACCTAATGCATTATTTGGCATTAGGGGATACGTGACTTTTGGGAGGGGATTGTAATGAAATCTTCAATCACAATGAGAAAAAGGGGGGATGGAATGGTTTGAGTATCTAAGAATAATATTCCCAGACTTTGTTAAGAACAACATGATGGATATCCTCCCCAAAATTGGTCCTTGTACTTTGTATAACAAAATAACAAGGACGACGCTAGTAGAAAAATTGTTTAACAAATGTTCAAGTATTTATACTTTGCTAGTTGAAATAAGTCACGTCAAATAAAATATTTTGAAAGGGATGATTTCAAATCATAGGTCAATCAACCTAAAGAGAAAGGAGGAACCCCCTCCAACAAACGACCTCTTTAAGTTTGAAAATATGTGGATATCACATCCAAATATCAATGAAATCATTAGGTAATGGTGGACAGAAGGGCATCCAAGGAAAGGATCCAAGATTTTTACTCTAACCAAAAATTTAAACTTTATTTTTTGAAAATGCATGATATATTGCATTATGAATCAAGATGCATGTACACTAATATTAGTACATCCCAAAAAACAAAAATCACCCATACATAGGTTGTTGCCTATATAAGCATATCTGCTTTGGCCCCAACTTGAAGGTTGTCTACATCTTTTCTAGAAATCGCCTTCCTGAATGATTTCTAAATAACTAATTATGATCTTAATATATCAATTTCTTCCAAATTAAACGAAGTTGTCAACTCATGAAAACCTCATTTCCTTTAAACAAAAAAATGTGCCAGAGGAATCACAACCCATATAGACCCACCACCCTATCAAAGAAGGAATATAATGACCAATGTTAACTGGTATGTAGTAAAATTTAAGTGAAATAATTAGGTAAAAAACTTAATGTAAATGTAGCTCAAGATAGCTACGGTAAATAGGATGAAATGGTAATAAAGTCAAGCATGTGTTAGGATGTGCACTCATACACTAAGGGAGTTATGACATTATTTGTGAATGATGTATCTAATACATCCTTTTGTAGTGAAATAATAACCCACATCATTCATTTCCGCTCGCTAGGTTTATTTTGTAGGTGAGTATCAAAGAAAGTGACCAAAGTTGAAGAACAAAACCTGAGAAGGAGACCACATGTCATCGACCAAAGGGGAGATAGCATACATAGGATACCACATGTAGTAGATCAAGGACGAGACCGCATACATAGAAAACCAAGAAGGTCAAGAAAAGCAAAGGAGAGAAGAACTATAAGACCTTGGAGGAAATGGGAGGAAAGTGTAGACAAAGGAAATAGAGTTCCAAAAATTAGAACATCATAAGTGAAGCTTTATTTTCAAATAAAGCAGGGGTGAAATAGAGGGTTTTCCATTTTCCTAAAATATAACTTGGAAAAAAAAATGGATGAGTTGTTGTTGAGAGGAACTAATATTGAGCAATCATGTCAAATTGCAAAGATAATGCATCTTGCATGAGGTCCCAGAGGCTTGTGGACTCCACAACCTGCATAGAATTCCCAACAACCCACAAAAGGGATAAATATAGGAGCACACCAAAAGAGTCAAAGCCAGAGCCACAAGAGAAAATGTTCAAACACAAGCAGAGATCCACACAAAAACCACAAGATCGAGCCTTGAGCCTTGTTAGCCTCAAACTAACAAGAATTCAACCAATTACTCTTCTCACTCCATACATAGTCTATGCAAAGAATATGAACCAAGCGATAATAATTAAACCTCAACGCAACTATCATAACAACATATGCCTTGACTACTTTAGCTAATACTTATTCTACGTCATGAATAAAAAAAGTGTTGAACAACTGAGAGGGGGGGGTGAATCAGTTGTGCCCGTGCTTAAACAAATATGCTTCTTTTAAATTCTTTACAAGGCACTCAATGTTGATCACAATAATGCATGGAAATAAGCAATGACACATTCCGCATCAGTCACATATATGAGAAACACAGAGACAAATATTTTCCCGAGGAAACCCATACAGGGTAAAAACCTCTTCTTCTTTATATGATCAGTATTATTTACATTCTTTACATTATCATACATATGAGCACCAACTCATTGTGAGGCTACAACCTCTGTTTTGCAAGCTACAACTTGCTAAGAGCACCAACTCTCTATTTTTCTCTAGCACCCACTAGAAGGAAGCACCAACTCCCTAGATTCTCTAGCACCAACTAGAAGGAAGCACCGACTCCCTAGTTTCTCTAGCACCAACTAGAAGGAAGCACCAACTCCCTATGTTCAAGCTCCCACTTGAACCTCTGAGGACACTATTCCTCCCTTGCACCTCCCTACCACCCAAAAATATAAATCTTTGCTAATGAAACTTATCACAATGATACAATATTTATCATTAGCTTACCAGACTTATCATTGTTCTGCTATACTGCGTTTCTCTATCTACATCAGTGTCTTCTGCACACTCCTCTATGCTTTATGTTCTTCTCACGTTACACACTTTGTGCCATCTCCATTTGATCCACCATTCTTATTCTCTGTATTTCAGTTGTTGTACTCTCCTCCTTCTACCCTCCTGAATCCCTCATAACAACAACAACTCCATCTCTCTCTATATCGTGTACTTATAGATTCTGTGCACCTTGTGCATGCAATGTGCACAATGCCTCTGCATGTTCACACCGCGCCGATCTCCTCCACATATCAAGTGCTCTGCCTGATCATCGCAACTCTTCACCTTCTCTGGTGGTTCCCACTACACGTCCAACATCACTGGGTGTTCAGCTGAGATTCCTCAGCCTCTCTAGAAATTGAGACTCCTCATCTTCCCTGGCACAGTCGAGCTTATCCTTTATGTTTCAGTTACAGACTTCAACGCTCATCCATCTGTCAATCATCTTCATTCACTGGAAGAATCTTGGAGACTCTTCAACTCCTCTGGCGATCACACAGAAGTCTCTTCGAATCTTCTGGCAAAAACCATCAATGGTTTCTAGAAGTTACACTGTGAAGAGAAACATTAGCCCTCTGATCATACCTAAATTCACCTACACCGTTGGATTGGCTCCATGGGATCTTGCATTCATTTCGGCATTTCGGCATTCGGCAATTCGACATTCGTGTGACCAAGTGTCTCGACACTCCTAGTCGTGATCCCCGAAACTCTGAAAAGGAGCTCGTCTGCACTAGCTCCTTCCCCCATATTCCACCGATGTGACCACAGGCTACATCCATTTCACCTTTTCAGTATTTTCGTGAACTTATGACCTTCATCGACCTTGATCGACGGTCCACGATCTCGATGAATTGATGGTTCAGATCTCATCGTGAATTCGCATCCCATTGTTCCTTGGATATAGGTTCTTTTCACTCCAATTCGTGATAGGCGAGACTCGGAGATGGAGCTTAGATCAATGGTCTAGAATATTGGTGTATTGACGGTCCAGATCTCATCGTGAATTCGTATCTCACAATTCCTTAGATGGAGGTTCTCGTCACTCCAAGTCGCGATAGGCAAGACTCTAAGATGGAGCTTAGATCAACAGTCTAGAATCTTGGTGTATTGACGGTCAAGATCTCATCGTGAATTCACATCTCGCAATTCCTTAGATGGAGGTTCTTGTCACTCCAAGTCACGATAGTCGAGACTCCGAGATTGTTTCGCAATTTTTCATATCGTGAATTTGAACCTCTTTCCTTTGGATTTCCCAATATGTGAAACTCCAAAATGGAGTCTTTGTGGTGCTCTAATCTTTCTCCACGCATCCATCCCTGATCAATCCTGGATCCAACGTTTCAGGTCATTTGTCCATTTCACATTTCGCGAGTTGGAAGGATAGAGCACTTCCTTCTTTTAACTTTTTAGTCAGCGGAATGTTGATCTGTGACCACATGTCCTGCCCGAAGATGGACAATCCTCCTTCTTTCAGGATTTTGTATACCCGCTTCTCCTTGATCTTTAATGAACGTGCAGGTTCTCCCTGATCCAATGATGGATGGACCCCGCACTTAGATCGAACGCTCGAGATCTATTCTCGTCTACTGTGTGCTACTCCTTTATGAATTCATATCTGACGATCATCGGGGATTCTAAATAAGATCCAACATTCATTGTTGTTCCTCCTCTTCCATTATCACTGCACTGCTGATCATGCTGATCTTTTCCATCGTTGTTCTTGCCATCAATGACAAGCTCACTCCCAACCATAAACCTTCCAACAAAAAGATGAACATAAATAATAAAATATAACATTAAAAAAACCTCTGAAATATTAGAACAAAACATATATGAAAAGAGGATGAGAGGTGAACATTTATATGCTTGGATTAAGGTGTCCAAAATTCCCTTAACATTCTACTTACTTTGATAACCTCTTCCTAATTATAAGACGTAATTTAGGTATGAGCTATTTGTCACCTCTTTATTCCCTTTTATTTTAATGGTATCCATATTTTGTATTGATCCAATGAGGAATTACCCCAGAATTGATGCCATTAGACACAGACTCAATACTAAGGCCAACTAAGGAGAAAAACAACACACACTAATTAATCTAGGAGTCAATCATGCAAACAAACCTTCTCACAAAGAAGCATTAGTTGGTGATGGAATCCAACATCGCAGGATCGATGCACGAAGGGGATGAGTTTCGATGGGTGGGAAAGTTATGTCTACAACCTGCTTAATGAACTAACACACTGGTGCAAGTTACCTCACCGAGTAGTGGGAAACCCTCCAAGGAGTCTGAGTGAGTCTATCCAACGTCAATCCCAGGTACAACACCACCTTCCATGTGTTGTCACCTTTGGTAGGAAGTCTAAAATATTATGGCCTCTATGGTATCACCTACTATACCAAAGTAGAGGGGGTACAGTCGACACCAAGACCAACAAAGCGGGGTTGATTACTCTACTGGCCCCAATGCAACCTCATGCTTGAACCTTGTGTTAGAAGGGCCTCCCAAAGTCAGTGATATAGCAATTGTATTTCACTTCCTAACTCAAAGCTTTATGTTTGTTTAGCAGCTTTGGAAAGTTATTGTCACAATCCTATTCCAAAGATCTACACCTAATCTAATATGGGTTTGAAGATCCCTATAAAATTTTCTAGATACATTTTAATTAGTGCTTGATTTTAGGTTGTTGTTACTCAAAGGAGTGGTTGTGAAACTGATGGTGTTTTGACTCGACTCTTTAAATCATGCAAGGGGAAAATGAAATGCAAGAATTTCAACTTCGATGAAAAATAACTATGGGAAGGATCAAGAGGTTTTAAAAAAAGAAATAATTTCTTGATAGATTACTATGTGTGCACTGCTAATGAAAAAAAGTATGAGCTAATTATCTAGATAAATGGAACCAAAATGACCCAAATTTTAAAAATACCATGCAAATGTCATAGTTCACTTAGTACACCTATACAACATTGAATCAAATGTCATCTTTTCTAACATAGTAAACTTTTATGATTATAGATACCACCATACACATCTTAAATACTCATAAGGATCACAGGGGATTCACCTTGTTGACCAATATCTTATCACATTCATTCATAAAGGGGGTTTTTTAATTATGAACCCACATGTTGTGAATAAATGTGTTCGCCTCAAACACTGAAAAGAACAATGTTATAATAAAGAAAAAATGATACAAATCCTTGTTTCATAAGAGGAATTCCACATAAGGATTTCAAATTTTTATGTTCTCTGGAAATTCTTAACTTTTCGAAGACATAAGAAGTGTAAGCATGGTGATCTTAGTACCCAAGAAATCTATGTTCCTACAAAAAAAAGGTTAACAAAATTCCTTAAGTAGGGAAGGGATAGTGACAACAATTACCATGAGAGCACAATACTCAAGCAAAGGTGAAAGAGAGAGGAGACAAGAGGTGAGAGGATACCACACTAGGGTTGAACTAGTGAAGGAAAGATAGGTGAGAGGAAACAACTATTATGAGGGAGGGTGAAATTTGGAAATGCTAGCCTATAGCTAGTGAGGGCATTAGAGGTGGAATTATCGTGAGGTGACATGAATGAAGACATGAAGTGATGATGTTAAAAGGAACCATCAAAGGCATTGATGATGGTGAGGTGATATTATCAATATTTTGGAAAGGAACCATTGAAGGAACTAATATTAATTGTAAGGTGACATTAGTGAGAGCATGTATCATTGATTCTAGAAAGGCACCGTTGAATGCATGAGGTGAATATGTTAGCATGGGGATGGAAAAGGAACATAAGGAAACAACTTTAATTAAGCACCATCGAAGGTAATTAATGGAAAAACTTGAGTGACATGTGAATGGGGCCAACCATTCTAGTTGAATCAACAGTACCATGGGAAAGGAAGTGAGTGTCTCTGTAGAAAACATACATAACTTTGTGGGAAAAGGTTTGCATAGACATAAAAAATAGATGTTTACTAGTTCATAGAATTAATGAGATGCTTTGCATCATCATTACAATGCAAATTATGGAGAAAACATAGTATTAGGAGCAAGGAATCCATTGAGAGTCAAGGTAAATATTGAAATCCCATTATTCAAAGGAGATATTGATACCAAATATTTATACAAATGGTTGCAATAATTGGAATCATATTTTGTTGTAAATCAATTTTTCGATGAAGAAAATATTTTGATTTTCACCCTCAAATTTGTTGCAAACGAAATCTTATGGTGGCGATAGTTTACCCATCAAAGAGAATAATCACGGTAGCCCATCACCATGAGAGAATAATTTAAGACAACCTTTAAACATAACTTCTATCCCATGGGACACCTTGATGATGAATAAGTACAGTGACAGAGATTGTACTTAAATCAAGGCTAGATTATTCTAGACTTCATTGCAAAATACCATCAAACATTTATTAAGGTGAATGATAAAAGCCCTAAATGCTTGATGGTTCTCAAACTCAATGCATTCTTGCACTAGTACCTTATGGAATAAATGGATTTCCTAACTACCAACAAGTTCGGTGATGCTTATTGATTTGTAATGAATTTAGAAGGGAAATTCAAGAGGTGTAGTGGACCCAACAAAGGAGTACCCCAAAATTTCTTCAATCAAATTTTTAAAAGGACATCTAATTCCAATCTTGTAATTTCCATTGGAAGCAAAAGAAATAGACATAAGGTTCTCAAAATAAATTTCATCATTAGTCCAATCATAATTGATATAATATTCGTTAAATACCCCAACCTTCTGTCAATTTCTCACCTTCATAGTAGATCCTAGAGAAACTATCATTCATAGTATATCCTGGAGAAACTGAAGACTTGCATACTAGTGTTTGTAGTTTCCATTGTGTTCACCCTCCAATTCTCTTTGTATACCAAAATTAGTTTATAGCCATGGAAAAATCATTATCAAGTAAATAAATGTTCACAAGATCGAAGGAATCCATTCTAGTCAATTTGTATGATCCTCGAATGGAAAGCATAGGATATTTGAGAAACAAGGTGGAGCAGACTAGGTTGGTCAGTAACGATTTCATAGATGGGGACCTCTTCCATGACATAAATCCTTTGGTTTAAATGGATAATATTCCATTGGATTATAGGAAAGTTCCAATGGTTTGGAATCCTACTTCCAAGTTGTTATGGGTGTCCATCATCACCGGCCTTCTTGACCTTCCCATCTTTGGTACTACAAGGGAAGTGATGAAGTGTACCAAGTTTTGGATCAACTAGGTACATGGTAATTCTCTCTGACTAGATGGAGAGCCCCATCCATGTATAGGGAATCCTTAGACTTACCAATCTCTCTATCAATTCCTAGATCTTGGAGTTTAATGATGAATCATTTTCCAAGTCGTACGATCACAGGATAAATGCCACCAACTAGGTTCTTAGGATTCTGTAGAAATTACTTAAGTATTATGCAAGGAGTATTTAGTTTGGCAAGTCAAGCGATCATGCCTTTATGTGTTTGAGAGGAGATACATCTACAAAGTTTAAATCTACCTCCCTTTAATATTACTTAATAAAGGTTTTTTTTTACAAAGAGGTTTGTTCATGGTCAAGGGTACATAAATCAAAGACATCATCTGGGATGAAATACATATTGCCAAAAATTCCAACCAAGGACTTGAGGATGAAGCAGGTTGTAATCAAATATGAGATGTTGAAGAAGCCAAAAGGTAACATAGGTCAGCTAGGATTCTAATTATAAGATTAAAGAGAATCC
The DNA here is from genome assembly GCA_009831015.1 of Picea engelmannii. Lineage (NCBI taxonomy): Eukaryota > Viridiplantae > Streptophyta > Pinopsida > Pinales > Pinaceae > Picea > Picea engelmannii. Next base: position 201,251 of record ML787246.1, read on the forward strand.
ATGTCAGCCTTCCCAATCACCTGCATTTTCAGTTGTACCGAATCATCCTATCTTAGACTCAACCACTTTTTTTGGGAAATATTTGAATGAATTCCCAAGTCAACTCGCCATATTTTCTAGGCGTGAATCAACAAAAAGGCAGAAAGTGGTCAAGCCATTGAGTCACTTATCCACTATAGTTTCTAATCGACCTAGATAGGATGGTTTAGAGAATATTCTAGTTATGGTACATGGTGTTAGGTAATATCATACACACTTTTGTAATACCTTGTGAACTTTGGAAATCATAATGGATTGGGCTCATTTGAGGAGACATTGAAAGACTACTAAGCATTTGAGAAGACTAGTTCCTAGACTCCTATTGTGACCATTGAGGATGATCTACATGATTATGTTATTTATGTCTTAGGAGACCTAGTTTGTAATGAAGTAGAACAAACAACCCCTTCATATATAGGAGTGCACCAATAGCAAGAAAAGGGAACACCCGTCGACCTCCATACCATGGAAAATATACCATCTAAGAAAATCATTGACAAAGAAATGGAAAAGGTAGCTATAGTCCTCTCAAGAGTAGGAAGAAGCAGAGATGATATGGCATTGTGGATTCATGGTTCTAGTGTATGTTCAAAGGATATAGGATCTCAAGAGGATGAGTCGATGGAGGAGTCAAAAGGAGAGGAAATCCATGAGCATGTCCTCAACAATACTACTCCTCCATTCTCACCACTACAAAATTTATTCATTATGGACAAACTTGAGCAACTTGCACATGAACCTATCTATTATTAAGTGATGAATGGAGAATGTGGGTAGTATAGGATTAGGGTTAGGGTAGAATAGGTTTATTGGAGACACCGTAGTCTTTTATTTTAGGAATTTTTAATTTTTTTTGTAAAATCATGGGAAATTCTGAGGGCATTGTGTATTCAAGGATTTTTATCCGTAGTCACCCGGATTGAATCAATGAACCAATGTGAGATATCATTGAAATAAAGGTTAGGGTAGCTTAAAGAACATATCATTATTTCCCTCCTTTCCCTCGACAACCTTGTGTGCAAGTCTCGGTCTTAGTCTCGAATGGCCCTCGATGGTCTCATGCACAAGTCTCGATCTTAGTCTCGGATGGCCCTCGGTCTCGGTCTCAGTCTCGAACTTCTATCCCAATCACATTTTCACCCGTGAATTGAATAATGTAGACCTTCTATCCCAATCACACTTGCGCCTAAGTCCCAAGGACAACCAAGACACCAAGATATAAACAATTTTCTAGCTATATTATTAAAAGGCACATTGGTTAATTTTTTTGTAAAATCATGGGAAATTCTAAGGGCACTATGTATTAAAGGGTTTTTATCAGTAGTCACCCGAATCAAATCAATGAAATAATTCTAGATATCATTGAAAAAACGGTTATGGTAGCTTAAATAACATACCAGTATTTCCCTCCTTGCCCTTGACAATCTTAAGCGCAAGTCTCGATCTCGGTCTTGGATGGCCCTGGATGGTCTTGTGCACAAATCTCGGTATTAGTCTCGGATGGCCCTCAGTCTCGAACTTCTATCCCAATCACATTTGCACTTGCAAATTTCAGAATGTAGACCTTCTATCCCAATCACACTTATGCCTATAGAAAATGAGTAATAATTATTTGAATTAAAGGATTTTAATATTTGTTTTTCTAAATTGTATTAAGAACAAATACTTACTCTTTGATTTTTTTATGAAGGGGTAATTTTTTTTAGTAATTATCACTATAAAAATTATGAAACTTAAAATCTTTGAATAATTCAATTTTTTATAATGTGTTTTTGATTGAAGGTTTGGAGTTGTTCTTCTTTCTTATATATATATATATATATATATATATATATATATATATATATATATATATATATATATATATATATATATATATATATATATATATATATATATACTAGAAGGAGAAGAGGGGAGGTTAGGCATAAATAAGGTAGTCTTTTATTAATTTATTTAGAAGGGAATCTAACTTAGAGTATAAGTCAACTCCTAACTATATCAATCGTCTACAACTAGAACTTAACTTACACTCTTAGACTCTATAAACTCTAACAACACAAAGGTTAAAACTTACATTTTCCAATCTTATCATGGGCTTGTTCATACAGTAAAACAAGATCACCTTCATTGTAGTGGCATGGTCAGGGAAAAACCGTCGTAGGAAGTTGGATTTCCCTTGGAGACTCTACAACTTCCACAAAGTTTTGGGTGAGGAAGTTTAGAGATGTATTGAAATTTCAAGGGATCAACAGTGGGGTTAGGGTATGTATACCTCCATAGACTTTAGCAATCAAATGGTTGTGCGAAGGGGGTCCCTTGTCCCGCAAACAAGGGGTCTCATACACCAATTTGGTGTTTGTCTTGGCCACAACATTAAAATTATAGTATTATTATTGTTGGTGTTGGTGTTGGTGTTGGTGTTGGTGTTGGTGTTGGTGTTATTACACACACACACACCCTGTATCCCTCAACGTACCCGTTTGGAGGGGGGGTCACATTTCTAGGCATCACAATTTCTAAAACTAATACATGTTTCAATGTTTCATTCAACTTAGGTGGAAAGATGGGAAAATAACCCATACACATACAATGACAAGCCTCTAGATAAAGAAATAGAGAGTATGTTGAGGTATCCAAATTGATGGTACTCAAAATGGTGATAGTCTAATGAAGATCAAGAGAAATGTTCTACATTTGGAATGAGAGCGATGGAAATTAGACTTTGGATAAGAAATGAAAGGAGCAACACATACCCAAGTGGTTGTTCTAGAAAACCCATGAAAATTTCCACTGGTTACTCAAGTGAACACATACCCAAGTGAAATCCTACAATGAGTTAAAATTTTCTTTTTATTTCTCATAATCCACTTTGAATGTGGTGAATATGGCATTCTCCATAGTATCCAACTAAGTAACTACAATAACAACTTAAATATAAGGATCCAAAACAACGTTGAACAACACAAAACCTTTGAATATGATTCAATATCCATGTTGTCGATGTCTCATTTTATGATTTTACTCCTTTGTTGATACAAAATTTCTTGTATACTAAAAATTTATATTAAAGGCATCTTGTATATCATTCTCAAAAGAGAACATATCCATCAAAAGTTCAAAACATCTTCAAGTCATCCTAATCCTTCAAGGTTAATCATAAGTGGTTACATCAAATCCAGTTTGGATGTTACTCCACCACCCTTTTATGGGGCCCTTTAACATCACCATTGGAATTTTTTACACCTCTTCAACATCAATAGAAAATAAATCAAATATCCATAAATTTTAAACATGCCATGAAAAAAAACTCCCATAACTTCTATCATCATATTCAATATTATTCATTTTATTGATAGCAATGCCCCTTTTACTTGGTGCTTCTTCATTGAGGGAATATTCCATGTGTCCTCTTCTTTGGTAACATGGGAAAAATCCTCCCATGTTTGTCTTCAAATATTTCTTATGGTTCTATTTGGTTTGATAGACTTCCCTTTTCTGGCTTGCACTTCAAAGTGGTGATGATAACGATGATAAAAAATACGACGATGAATAATTTCATCTCCTTCACAGTTAGGCTATAATTTTGTCGTTTGATTGTCTAATTCTTTGTGTGAGTCATATTTGAGTCTTGAAACCCTCCCATAGCATCAATTCATGCATCTGCTATAACCATGTCAAATTTCAGTGCATACAAGCACAAACTAAAAACATCAATTTCAACATTGGCCCCATTCATAGGTCACTATGTGTGGGGTCAAATTAAAGAAACCATACAAGCAATATGGTTTCTTGACTTGCATAAATTAAAGGATCTATCAAGCAATATGGTTTCTTGACTTGCACAAAATCGTGCTTGATACACCACTTCTATTGAAGAAAGATAAAGGGCATTTTGATTCTTACAAGTCCAAGTGACAATTCTAGAACCAATACTAAAAACAAAATCGTAATAAAATTATGATCTAATGGTCACTAACCCAATTGGAATCAAGGAAATGAAGCAACAAAGGACTGAAGGGTACTTAAAGGTAGTGGTTTAAAGTTATCCATGGGGTACTTAAAGGTAGTGGTTTAAAGTTAGCCATGGGGTAATTAAAGGTATCAGTTTAATGTGTGAGGTACACATAGTACTATTTACATACATATATGTGTGGACCAAATGATCCCATCTCCACGATTTCCTTATGACCTACAAAATGATATATTTACCCAACATATTAAAGTATCTATATGGCACATAAGGTAGTGATTTAGTGTGTGATGTACACATAAAAATGCTCATACACACACATATGTGGACCAAATTCCATCCCCATGTTCTCCTTAACTGCTAATTTTCTTATAGGGGGGATTACTTTGTGACAAATTGATAAAGTCGTTTTCTTTTACATGGGAGAGGTACAAGGTTCAAATCTTTATTCCCATGTTAAAGTCGACATTCATACCATGTTAATGTGGAGTTGGAATTCATATCTCTTCGTTGATAAATAAAATTTGTTTATCCATACCAAAAAAAAAGTCTTAAAACATAATGGATATAATTTGAGACGTGATTTTCATGTGCAAGAAATTCAAGCATAAACTTATTATGATAAACCCTTTAGAAATAAAAAGAAAAGTGAAGTTTGATTCTTTTTTACCATAAGTATAAGTGAGAAGGTGTGTGTATATGTAAAATATTATATTTATGTTATATAACACAAGATATACTTTGAATGATTCATGGAGTTTGTATCATATTTGTTTTAGGGCCCTACACTAACTTCCCTACTTTGGTGTACTTACGAGTTAGTAATTAATGTATGAGGGAATATTTTTTAATAAATTCCCTTCAATTTAAGAGGGACATTTTTATCAAATATGGCCCACTAACTAGTGGTAGGTACTCAGTACTGAGGGGACCACAATTCATTAGGGTTTTTCTACAGAGAAACTATTTATAGAGCTAGTAGGCTATGTAGTGTTCTATAAAGTGTTGCTATTATATTGAAGCTTTTCTCAAAGGATGTTTCCCTTTTGAAGAGGCTAGTGAACATTTCTCTATCTTTCCTGGATTATCAATACAAGGCTTATATTCTACAGGTTCTATATTATTGTCTCCCTTATTTACTTTTTTCTAGTTTATATTTCTTGAATAATTGTTCAGTAATCAATGTTTCTATTGGTCAAGTACTTCACAAGTAGTATCAAATCTCTTTCCTATGCCAACATGTTCTTGAATTTTAGAGTTTTTTAGGCTAGAGATGTACTCTAACATCTTTAAAAATAATGTTATATCTTTTAGTAGCTAAAATTGTGGTCAGGGAAGCATACACGTAGGGAATACAAGTGGAGTCATCTATTTGGATTCCCTTATACACCTCTATTAATACCTAGACAAGTAGTATTTCATTGGTTACAGATTCGATCTTCCACATAAAACATAGTTACCAACCTGACGAGAATTATGACCTCAAAATGAGAACTCTAGTGCTAAAAACACATATTTTTGTGTCAAAAATACTAAAATCAACCCTAAATTGAAACTGGTTCAACCGGTGGCACCCTTTTTTCTCGGGGTTAAAATTATAATATTTTGCAACCAAGACTTGTAATGTTGCTAACAAAATCCTTAAAATCAACTACCAAATCAAAAAGTGGTTCTATTAGTAGCACCCCTTTATCTTTTTGAGGTTAAAATTATAACTTATTTAAAGACATGGCCTTAACAACCAATATTATTACAATCGAAATCTTAGGACATATTTTTATGTTGTTGATTAAACAATGAACGAAAAAAGAGGGATTTTTCATCACAACTATGACACACATATTACATTGTATATACAATGGAGAACCTGAAAGAAAAATGAAGAAAGGTTGATGCAAACTTAAAACTTGTGTCAAGCTATTTGTGTACTTTGAAATAAAAATAGGGTTTGTTTTTAGATTTCTGTGGTGAGTATTTTTTAAGTTGTTTGCCGGATAATCCACAGTTGGTGTCATTTTTGTCAACGTTTCGAATACTAAAGGGGGTTCATCATCAGGACTAATCGTCAATTGATAGCTTACTGATCTTATGGTTTACAAGATGATAAATTGATGATGGAAACAAGTGGGTGTGTGAACCACATTTGAGTCCAGAAACCCTCCCATATCGTTAAGGCATGTGAATAGTATATCCATATCAAATTTCATTGCGTACAGAAACAGTTTGAAAAAATTTCAACGTTGGCCCCATTCACAGGTCATTGTTTCCCATGTCTAGTCCTAATACATTATCTTTTCGTTATTCCTTTTAAAATTTGTTCGATAGTACACACGCTCCTGCATCTAGTACTGCAAGGACATATTTTTATGGTGTTTATTAAACAATGAATGAAAAAATAGGTATTTTTCATCACAACTATGACACACATAAATTGTATATACAATGGAGAACCTGAAAGAAAAATGAAGAAAGGTTGATGCAAACTTAAAACTTGTGTCAAGTTATTTGTGTACTTTGAATGAAAAATAGGGTTTATGGTTTACATGATGATGAATTTATGATGGAAATAAGTGGGTGTGTGAGTCAAATTTGAGTCCAGAAACTCTCCCATATCGTTAAGTCATGTGAATAGTCTATCCATGTCAAAATTCAATGCATACAAAAATAGTTTGAAAAAAATTCAACATTGGCCCCATTCACGGGTTATTATTTCCCATGTCTAGTCCTAGTACAATGTATTTTCCTTGTTCCTTTTAAAATTCGTTCGACAGTACACATGTTCCCGTATCTAGTACTACAAGGACATATTTTTGTGGTGTTGATTAAACAATGAATGAAAAAAGAGGCATTTTTCATCACAACGAAAATTTCAAACGAAACGAGGCCGAGATAGGATATATAGAGAGGGTGTGTGAGTCATATTTGAGTTTTGAAATGCAATTTATTCTTACCACATAAATCATGGGAAAAATTCCCATGTTTTCAAACAATTTCAACGAAGATTCTATAGAAATGACAAACATGTTCATCGAAACTTCGTTGATGCAATACTATGACAACAATGATGACATCTACGATCATGATGGTATAAAAATGAATGAGATTCTCTTGGTTTCAAGAATAATTTATCCTCTACTGAACAAGGCCAACCACATGAAGGTGAAATCTCATATGGCCCCTCCCCTCCCCATCACATCACTCTCAATCCCCATACCCAATCTATAAAATATAAAATAATCGAAAGCAACCGAGTAAGATTCATGCATAGAAAATACAAAAACATATGTATAATCATCCTTATTATGTATCTTCTTCTTCATCGAACTTGACATATGTATCATCATCTGGTTCAGAAACGGTGTTGAAAGGATTGACGATATCATCATCGTCATCAATGTCATTTTCAAGCATATTTTCATCAACGTCATCATCAAGAACTGCATTGTCTCCTATGCCTGGATCATGATCTTCTTTGTCTTCTTCATTTATCGACCATGCATGATCTTCCAGCTCTGTCTGATCTCATGAATCATCTTCTTCTTCAATATCATCTTCTTCATGTACATGAGTATACTTAAATGGTCTTCCTCTTGGATCATATCTAACAACAAATGACCAATCCCTCTCACATGCAACATTTGAGTAAAAGACATGTTCACATTGGCTTGAAAAAACATAGCAATCATGTCCTCTTTCAAATATAGTTGTTTTAATCATCAAAAATCCATTGGAATGTTGAATAACAGTTCTTTCCTCATCGCATTCATGCATTCATAACCTATACCATTTGATGTCGAACAGAACTAATTTGAAGGAATTAAAGTCACACTCAAGTATGTCATTGAAATACCCATAGTATCTATTTTCAAATTCTCGGGATGTTTGTCACTCCTAGAGGAAACATTAGTGACCTCGAATACTACAGTTATCCCACTATCATAAGTTTTCCTAGTTTCATCCAACTGTTTGATACGAAATTTACAACCATTGCACCACATAGCCTTGTGGTGTTTCAACTGCAATATGCCAGATATGTAAAATATGCACTATCAATTAATAAATTAACATATTTATATAACTTGGAAAATATCTGAAAAAGATAGTACACAGGTAGTCACATTAATATAATATAAAATAACTGAATAAAATGGGTGAATTTGCTTGCATGTCCATCTTTCAAACCATAAGCTAAATCAATTTCCCTTTGTGTAACATTGGCATCTCCATTACGATGAGATTCTCTAACTAATTCAAGCAGTCGTTGCCATGATAACCTACCACCATGATGTTGTTTACATCTTTCAATCCATACATTCATCCAGTCAAGATTGTTTGCAATGTATAAATGTAGTGCATCCCAATCTTGAGCAATTGAATCATAAATCATAAATATTCACCAATATTAAATATTAATTATAACTTCCATGGTAAATATTGATAATTTATAGGGGAGGCAGGTGTGGGGGGGATTCTCTATGATCCCGGGAGAAAAAAAGATTCACGCTATCACTGGAATCTAGGGACAAAAACCAAAAACAAAGGAGGCCTACACACTTTTAAAAGGGGTTCAATTGGCTCAAACCAAGGATATCTGAGAGCTTTTTGTCTTAGGGGACTCTAACACCATAATAAGAATGATGATTAAGGGAACAAACCCCAAAGACCTAAGCTTAAAGAAAATTCTAGACAGAACCTGGATGGCCTCCAGAGAAATCAAAATCACCTTCTATCACATACTTCGGGGCAACAATAGTGAAGCCGACAAGATGGCCAATGCAGCAATAGGGGAAAACCCTAGCACCCTCAGTATCAATAGAGTCTCAACCCCAGCCCCCCTTTACTAATGAATACCTAGGAGAGAAAAAAGGTCATTGAAAGAAGCCCCTTCCCCTGGGGCCCAAGAAAAATTCACGGGCACATGGATAAGAATTTTGGTAGCCATACCCAAATCACGAGGGAAGGCGGTGTCTCCACACTCTAAATATTGGCCCCACTGGATGAGTCCAAAGGCAGCCACAGCAGCTCAAGGTGGATTCTTGCAGTCGTCCATGTGGATGAGAACCTTTGTCGGCACACCAGATGGCATGCACCACATGTAGACCACACCTCTCGAGATTTTAAGGAGGCCATCTTTTCGGACAGAGCGAAATATCTATTTTGCGTGGGAAATCTAGACTCCATGCTTCGTCTGTGTGGAATTGTAGTATGGGACTCTCGCCTCCCACGTTGTTGTAGCTCCCTTAGCGTCAGTTTCACTTCCACTCTCCCCACCATGGCGTCGACTAGAACATTAAACATGACTCCTCCCATGAACCCATAGGAAAGTGCATCTTTCCCTCCCTCAACAATCATGCAGTAGTCCTTGTACGTCATTTGGATTCTATGGGAAATCTCTTCCGCTCGTTTGCCCTATTGGACCCTTTTGGTACTTATTCCAGCCCTCTTGCCACCTTTGCATCATTCCAAGCTTTCGCTGCGAGTTTTTTGGGTCTCTCTATGCTCTGAACCATTCAATTTCAAAGCCTAATATGCCCTCAAACTTCTTCACGTACTTGTGTTTCTCTCCTGTCGTGCCTCAGCACTTAAGCGCTCCTCGGCTACCCCTTTATCCCTCCTCTTATTGGCTCCTTAGCCGACCCCCCAAGCTTCTCCAAGTCACCCCACAGGCCCGCCTCTATCTGAATTCCCTCCTTGGCACTATGCAGAACCCACAAGAGTCGGCCAAGTCCGGCCTTTCTTCAGTCAATAGTGAAATGCAGCAAGCTATAGCTACTCAGGAAGACTTGTGTAGTTGGCCCGAGGATGATTGGGAGGTCAAATTTGGAGGGTGCAGCAGCCTAAGAGAGAAACTGGGAGCGTTAAGCGCCAACCCTACATTTGAGATGAATACATTATCTCAGCATCGCCTCCCGATAAGAAATCTTCAAGATGAAAGTGATGCCTAGCGAATCCAAATCGAAAGCAATTGCCTGCATATTGACACACTACAACACAGACTGGACCAGCTAGATGATTTGCAGCCTCCGACAAGCAACTCGAATGATCAGCAAGGCTACTCAAGGAACATCGAGTCAAACTTGATCAACCAAGTTCCAGACCTGAACGAGCCTCACCCAGACTTCAGGATGAACGTACAGCAACCCAAGGTGGAGAAGGGTAATTAAGATAGTTTCCAATTAAGCTCAAACCTCTGTATGTATTGCCAGATTTCTTTTTTCAATGGCTCCTAATGTCAAATTTACCCAGGAAACTCTACATACATAATTTTTGTAAACCAAGGGGGTTGTAACTTACTATATGACAATTCACGTTTTTGTAATCATCTCTCTTCGAGAGGAATTCTGATATGGTCCTCCAGGACTGCTTTTTTGTAATACCAGTGGATTTATCCACACTGGTCAATATAATTTTGCCAGTTCTTGTTATATATATATATATATATATATATATTAATAATTTATGAAATAACATATATTAATATATTAATGAGTATGATCATATACACAAAAAACAAAAATTTATATGTATTAATATAAATCTCCACAATTATTAATATATTACCTCTCATTTTTTTCATTCTACCTTTCCCCAACAGGTGCTCCTGATCTTCAAATTTTTTGATGGAGTTCACATCCCAAATGTGATCCATTGCATGCATAGTTGGTGTTGTTAATTTAGGGAGATACTGACTAATATACACCATGGATTGATATACCATAGAACCCTCAGGACGTGCTCTTTGTCTAACCAAATCCTTTAATGATTTCAAGTGCCTCTCCACCATCCACATTGACCTTATGTGTATAGGTCCACAAATTTCAATCTCCTCAACTTGTTGTATGAGATAGTGTTCTTGTGGATTGAAAAATGTTGGAGGTATATACTTTTGCATTTCACACATTAGTCGAGGAATTTCTATCTTCCAATACTTGATATCATCTTCATGGATTTCTTTCAATGACAACCATCTACATGAGATCATGACACAATAAAATAACATGTTTCAACATAACATAATATATATTACATTACAAGTAAAACACATGTCATTAAGTACACCAACAAATTGAAATAACATTTTGCATATAAATCACAACTACTTACCTCATGTATTTTCCAAGATTATATATAACTTGTTTGACATTGTTGTCAAAGTTGTCTGGGAGAGATAGTGGTAGAACATACTGTAACCAAAAAAATGAATTGTTATTTGTTTCAACCAAAGTAGACAAAAAAAAAAAAAACTTAAAAGATGTATAAGGCCAATATATAAATATGTATACCAAAATTATTACCTTAATGAAGGTATGCCAATCATGTGTTTTTACCTCACCAAATTCACCTTTCTTCATTAAGATATTATTTATGTTTGAAGCAAAACCCATGGGAAATTTAATTCTTTGAATGAACTCTTTTACATCATTGCTTTGTTGCTCTGTTAATAACCATGGAAGGTTATGTTGGCATGTTTACAAGCAGAGTGCACTTGTCATTGATGGAAAGAATGGCAGCGACGATGGCATGTCTACAGGCAATAACAGCAACGATGATGGCATGTCTACAAGAAAGAAAAATAACAACAATGGCATGATTACTGGTAGAGTGTGAAATCAAAGCTCAGGAGGAATAGCGCAAAGTTGCACACAGAGCGCAACTGTGCTCCAGGGCCGAGGTTAACTTCATTTCCAAAGATCAGAAGAGATAACATTTTTCAGAAAAGCAGATGAGTCCCAAAGTCATCAGGACTCGCAGAAGGATAAAAGGTCGAGGCCTTTGACACTTAGAAATTCGTCCAAGTCAGGAGGAAGCGTAAGCTCAGGAGGAGGAGCGACAGTGGTCATTGGATCACATATCCTGAATATCCGATGTATGTTAGATAATAGTCCAGTGACCAGAGAAAGTGCAGATGAGAAGTACAGATCTGATCCGTTGGATCTGAGCGTCGAGGACCAACAGTCGTCGGATCCAGTATAACTTCGAAGAGGATAATGGCCGAGAGCCATCCTCCAACTCTGCGAAATGCAAAGTCACGATGAGATATAAGCCATTGGATTTAGAGGACACATGGCGAGAGATCATCATTTCACTGACTCACAAACTGGAAAAGTCAAAGGTGAGAGTTGTACAAACTCACAATGTCTGAGTTTGTGAGTTGATCTAGACCGTTAGATCATGGGGAGTTGTGATCCATTGATCTGATGCTCGCAAATATTGTGAAGGCAGGAGGCAAATACCCAAGGAGATGGGAGTTGCAAAAATACTAGTCGTTCATCTGGGAAGGACATGTGGCAGTCGATAAAGCAGTTTCGGAAAATCAGAAGTCAAAAGAAGGGAGGTGAGTAGTCCTCCAACTTCACGAAATGCAAAGTCCTAATATGATATGAGTCATTGGATCACCAAGGATCGTGGTTCATTGATCTGGAGCAGGTTTTAGAAAATCAGAAGTCGAGAGAAAGGAGTTGAGTAGATCTCCAACTTCGCGAAATGTGAAGTCCTGATAAGATATAGATCGTTGGATCATAGAGGGTTGTGGGTTGTCGATCTGACACAAAGTTTTGAATCGGAAATTAAGAGTTGGAAGACTTAGGGTTGGCTCATGTTCAAACACCCAACATGTGAGGTCACGATTTGATCATAGTTGTCGATCAAAGGGAGAGCGTGGACCGTTCATCAGGCACGACGAAGTTCACAAGTTCATGAAATGAGAAGCACCCTTTTGCTTGGCCCCAGGTCACAACCAAGGTCACATCAATGGAAAGTTAAGGGAGGAGCTAGCATGTCACTAGGCTCCACTTCGGAGATCGTCGAGATCGTGAAGCACCCATTTGATTAGTGAGTGGTCACAGCTAGTGGTCACATCAGCGAAGGTTAAGGGAGGAGCTAGCACGTCGCTAGGCTCCACATCAGAGATCGCGAGTTGGGAGAATTGAGGAACCTTGCAGCTAAATATCTGATGTATGATATCATGAAGCACCTTTTGGTTGGGCCTGTGGTCACAGCTTGTGGTCACGTGAAAGGAAGGGGATTAGCCAGAAAAGTGAGTGCCCACTATGTAGTTTTCTCAGAAAGGGAAAAGGCACTAAAGGCATGAGCGTGTGGAGGTTATCTGGGTAACTTCCAGAAACCACTGATTTTTTCTGCCAGAGAATTCGAATAGGCTTTAGGGTGATTGCTAGAGAAGCTGAAGAGACTCAAAGTAACTATCAGTGGAATGAAGAGACAATCGACAAATTGAAAGGTGTCAAATATTGTTACTACCAGTGATGCCAAAAGAATATCAAGATGAATGGCCATTCATGGTGAAAAGACTGAGAATAACTTCCAGAGAATACGAAGAGTTTCCAGGATGATCTGGCAGAGGACTCGGCATGTGAATAGATTGCAGAACAGAGAAGAGAGGCAGTTCTCTATGATAGTTTCTACATGTGAGAAGAAGGTGGTTATGCAGAGGACCAGAAGAGTATATAAGAGGCACAGTGCATAGAATGACTGAACGCAACAAATAATGAAATGAAGCAGAAAATCTGAACAAAGAGGCTGGTATGTGTGGAGGAGAACACTGATGCAGGCAGAGCAGAGCAGTGTAGCAGAATAGTGAAGAGACTGGTAAGCTATTGATAAATATTGTATCACTGTAATAGATTCCAGCAAGCAAAGATTTATATTTTAGGGTGGTAGGTTGGTGCTAGGGAGGACTGTTGTCCATAGAGTTTCAAGTGGGTGCTTAAACACAGGGAGTTGTACCTTCCATCTGGTTGAAGCCAGAAAAAACAGGGTGGTAGGGTGGTGTAAGGGATAACTATTGTTCTCTATTATGCAATTTGGTTCCTATGTGACTGGAAGTTGGTGCTTCCATCTAGTTGGTGTTGGAACACTCAGGGAGTTGGTGATTCCTTCTAGTCAATGTTAGAGAAACCAGAGAGTTGGTGCTCTCGGCAAGTTGAATCTTGTACAACAGAGGTGGTAGAATCACAATGAGTTGGTTCTCATAAGAATGATAATGTAGAGAAAATAAAGACTACTTATCATATCAATAAGAAGAGGTTTTCTCCCTTTATGGGTTTCCTCGGGAATATATGTCTATGTGTGCTTCATGTGTGTTATTGATGTTGAATACTCTATTGCTTACTTCCTTGCATTATTGTGATCATCATTGAGTGTTTTTTAATGAGTTTAAAATGGTTATAATTGTTTAAGCACAGTAACAATTGATTCACCCCCCCCCTCTTAGTTGTCTAACAATTGGTATCAGAGGTGGTTCCTTTTATCTAAGGGTAGATCCTAGAGCTTAAACATGACTATCCATGAAGGAACTTCAACCAATAAATCCCCCCTATTTAATGGAACAAAGTTTTCCTTCTGGAAAGTTAGGATGAGAACCTACATAATGGCTTTAGGTGAAGATGTCTTGGATGTGGTAGATACTGGTTATGTAAAGCCAATTGTACTAGCTAATAAGGATGACAAGCTATAATTCAACTTCAATGCTAAGGCTATGAATGTTATTTTGAGTGGGCTTACATAAGCATAATTTGTAAAAGTTATGCACTTAGAATCTGCCAAAGAAATGTGGGACAAACTCATTAGCAGTTATGAAGGTAATGAGAAGGTAAAGGATGCCAAGCTTCAAACCTACAGATTATATTTTGAACAGCTAAAGATGAAAGAGGATGAAAGTGTTGGGAAGTACTTTCTGAGAGTTGAAGAACTAGTAAATGCAATGAAAGGACTTGGTGAAAATTTTGAGGAAGCCTCGTTAGTTCAGAAAATCTTGATATCTCTACTAGACAGGTTCAACCCAAAGTTCTCTTCTATAGAAGAAATTAATTATCTAAAAGATTTTCCTTTTGATCAACTTCTAGGAACGTTGATTTCATATGAAATGAGGATAGGTAAAGATGTTGGACAACTAAGAGGGGGGGGTGAATCAGTTTTTACCGAGCTTAAACAATTATGCTCATTTTAAATTCATTATAGAACTCTCAATGATGATCACAATAATGCAGGGAAGTAAGCAATAGAATATTCAACATCATTCACACATATGAGATACACAGAGACAGATATTTCCTAAGGAAACCCATAAAGGGTAAAAACCTTTTCTTCTTTATATGATAAGTAATCTTTACTTTCTATACATTATCATACTTATGAGCACCAACTCATAATGAGGCTACAACATTTGTTTTGTAAGCTGCTACTTGCTGAGAGCACCAGCTCTCTGGATTCTCTATCACCCACTAGAAGGAAGCATTGACTCCCTGGTTTCTCTAGCACCCACTAGAAGGAAGCACCAACTCCCTAAGAGTTCTAGCACCAACTGGATGGAAGCACCAACTAGATGGAAGCACCAACTAGATGGAAGCACCAACTTCGTAAGAGTTCCAGCACCAACTTCCAGTTACATAGGCATCGACCTGTATATAAGAGAACCAATGTTCTCCCTTGCACCACCCTACCACCCTAGTTTTTCTGGCTGCAACCAGACGGAAGCTACAACTCCCTATGTTCAACACCCACTTGAACCTCTGAGGACAACAGTCCTCCCTAGCACCTCCCAACCACCCTGAAATATCAATCTTTTCTACTGAAACTTAATATAGTGATATAATGTTCATCAATGGCTTACCAATCTCATCACTGTTCTGCTACACTGCCATGCTCTGTTTGCCTCACTGTCTTCCTGCACACATGCCTTGTGATTTTTGTTCTTCTACCTTTTATGCTCTGTGCGTCATGTCCATTCAATGCAACATTCATCTTATGTGTATTTCATTTGTTGCACACTGCCTCCTTCTACATGCCTGAATCACTCTCAACAACAGCTCTCATCTCTTCTTTGTTCTGCATTCTTATAGTCTCTGTGCACCTTGTGCATGCTATATGCGCAATGCTTCTACATACTCTCCCCCACGCCATTCTTCACATCGGGATATTCACTACCACTCCACATTTCCACCACTTCACTCCCTCGAGCATCAACACACTCTCTCTGTTCTGCATTTTCTCCTCTTGTCAAGTCCTCTTCCTATATCTATTCTGCAATTCTGCTCTGCTTCAAGTTGTTCTGCAATTCTGCTCTTGCTTCTGTCTATTCCTCATCTGTTACTCATCTCTGAGTTTTATCTCACACTACACATACTTTCAGTCTCACACTGTGCATACTATAATTTTCCCTTTCTTATAGTTCAATTCATTTTTCATTCAGAACGACCAACCACACACAGTCACTGTGTGTTTCTTTTATACACTACAACCCCTTTAGTTACCCCTCAAATCCCTAGAACAACGCTTCAGCAACTGAAACACCAACCATCCAAGAACCATGATTTGGTTCCGCTAACTGAATTGTAACTGAACAATTAATCACGAAGAGAAATAGTAGCCCTTCGATCAGATTTCCAAGTATCCAACACCATTGGATTACAAGCATAGGATCTCACGTTGATTTCACCATTTCTCATTTCAGTATTTTGGCATTTCGACATTCTTGTGGTGAAGGGTCTCGACACTCCAAGTCGCGAACACCAAAATGGAGCTTGGTTGCACTAGCTCCTTCCTCCATCTTCCATAGATGTGACCATTGGTTGTGACCACAGCCTTATTCAAAAACGCATTTTGGCGTTTCGGCATTTTTGTGATCAAGTGTTTCGACACTCCACGTCACAAACCCCGAAATGATCTGAAGGTATTTTGGCATTTCGCATTTCGGCGTTTCGGCATTTCTGTTATGAAGTGTTTCAAAACTCTAAGTCATGAACCTCGAAATGATATGAAGGTATTTCGATGTTTCGACATTTCTGTGATGAAGTGTTTCGACACTCCAAGTCACGAACCCCGAAATGATCTAAAGGTATTTCAGCATTTCGCATTTCACGATTTCATCATTCTTGTCATGAGTTTCCTTGACACCTCCAACTCCCGGTATCTAAAACTCCGAAATGGAGTCAAATCAACGGTCCATGATCTCCCTTTGATCAACGACTCAGATAAAATCGTGGTTTCACATTTTGTGATTTCGAGAGGTTAGAGCACCTCCTTCCTTTGACTTTCCAGTCAACGAAATATTGATCTGTGACCACGTGTCCTGCCTGAAGATGGAAGGTCCTCCTACTTTCATGATTTTTTAAGCTCGCTTCTCCTAGCACTTTAAAGAACGTGCAGGTTCTCCTAGATCCAACGATGGTCGGACCCTGTGCTCGGATCTAACGCCCGAGATATGTCCTCCATCTTTGCACTCCTCCTGTCTAGATTCATATCTAACGGTAATCGATAATTCTGAATGGGATCCAACAATCATTGTTTCTCTTCATTGTTATGCTTCTGATCTTTCCATGCCATCATCACTGCTGATCTTCCTTGCCTGCCTATTTTCCATTGTTGTCTCCCAACTGTAAACCTGCCAACGTTGCTACTATTCTTTCCTGTAACCATACCTTCATCGTTGTTGTTCTTTCCTTCAATAACTATAATCATGTTATCATTTTTTATGTTCTTTCCTGTACACATCCCATCTTTGTTGTTGTTCTTTCCATCAATGATAAGCATGCCAACAATCTCCCCCTTTGGCATTGATGGCAGCCTTGAATGGCTATGCTAATCTGTTTGGACCTCCAACTGTAGCATCCGGTCTGGACCACTCCTTTTCTCCCCCTTTGAAATCAATGTCAAAGAAAACATGCTCCCCCCGAGTTGTTGCAGTATGTTTAAGAGGTATCAAATATTCAACCAACACAAACTCCCCCTGACATGATGGATTTTCTTATTTGAGTCTTGCAGAATATTTGTATATAAACCAGAGTCTTCTCCTTCTGATTCTTGGATATGTTCATCTTCAGCTTCCATTGTATCCTCTGTAGAATACTCAATATTGCTCACCTCTCTTACTGGGACTCCTTCATCAACCTTTTCTTGTCATAACTGGATGACTCCCCCTGTCACTGTTATCTCTCTGCTTCTGACTATTTTCCCCCTTTGTTCCTAAAAGGTTAGCTTTCCTTGACAAGGCCTTTCCTCTTGTTATCTCTACAGGATGTCATGTATATCATTTTGTAAAACAAAATGTTGTTGTTGAAGATGTTGTTATCCTACTGACACACTGCGTAATTGTAGCTCATACTTTTCAAACAATCCTTGAATCTCCCCATTGATTCTCATCGATCTCTATTACTGCAATTTCATTTTTCTTCCATGATGCATACAATCCAAGGCTTTTATGACCATATTCAATCACAAGAAAAAACCGCTACAACCACTGTCATAACTTCTTTTCTTTTTCACAGAAGAAGGACCTGTATCAGGTTTCTTAGGAGTATTGATTTCTTCCTTGTTGTATCCAATACCAAATTTGTCATTTGGTGATCTCTGACTATCCAAGAGCTTATCCAGGCTCATTGAGCTATTTAATAACTTTCTTTGGGTGTTTGACTTCTCAACCTTCAAAAATTCATCTTCCATCTTATGACATGATTCTTCTTCTACTTCTTCCATGGGATAGATGCTAACTGAACATTATTTTATTGTATCTGTGTCTTCCTCTTTACTTGCAGGGGAGGATTCAATATCAACATCATTAATTTTCCTTATGCATTTATTCACCACTTGTCCTGAGTTTACATTTACCTTACACTCTTTGGATATGAACACCTCTTCATTGCCTCTGTCACACTTTTGACTTGTACTGAGCAAATTATGTTTCAGACCATCCACAAGAAGAACGTATTGGGCATCTCCTTTGTCATTACTCAAACTCACCATCCCTCTATCCTTGATTTTACCTGGTTCATCATTTTCAAGGATCACATTTCCTGTTTTGCTTTTACTTATGGACAGAAGATTATCCTTGTCTCCAGTCATGTGTTTGGAACATCCACTGTCTATATTCCCGAAGGCCTTTTTTTTTTTAGTTGAAAGTGTTAGACCACATTTTTCACTATCTTTCCTTTTCCATGTGCTGGCCTTTCTATCTAAGAACTTTATCCTTGGATCTGCTTTGTAATTCTTCATATGGAAATTTGCAGCTTTGTGGCCAAAGTTGTGACAGTTATAGCATTCAATCTCATTGTTCAATAGGTCAAAGTTATTGTTGCAGCATTGTCTACTCATTGATTGTTTATTATTTCTTGACCTCCTCAATTGCATGTCTCTAGACTTAATTTGGAAATTTGCAATCTGTGATGGTTTTTTACTTGGCTGTATCATTCTTTGTTGTGGCAGATATTTATTCCTTGGAAATATTAATTGCTCATGTCTAAGTCTTAAGGAACAATTTACAGCTTTGTGACCAAAGTTAGAACAGTAGAAACAATATCCATAGAAAAATTCTTTGTACCTGGAAAATGGTTGTCTTCTTTGAGCAAATCAATTTCTTCCATGTTGATGATTTCCTTGAGCAGGGAGTGTATTATTTCCTTGTTCTAAAGATTCAGTTCTGGCACCTTTTTCTTTACTCCTCCTGGGCGGTTGATTATCTTCCTTTGTTTTTGCAAGTTTGTTGTCATCATTGGTTGTAGATTTGACAAACTTGATGAAGTCTTTGTTGATTGGATGACCACTACTTGATCCCTCTTCATAACCCAAACCTGTTTTCAACTTTGGATTCCTTTGTTGATTCAGAATGGTGGCTAATCCTTCTGGGGCTTTGATACTTGATAGATTCTGATGATACAAGGCTTGAAACTTCTCCAACTCTTTCCTAGTTTTCACTACTTCTTCTTCCAGAGCTTTACAACTTGCCTTTTTTTCTGATAACTGTTGTTTAAGAATGTCCTTGATTTTCTTTGTCTCTTATAATTCCACTTTTAGTAGGGAAAAGTCTTCATCAGGATGTTTACTGTCTTTCTCGAACTGTATCAACAATTGTTTTTGCTTTCTATTCTTAATTCTGAGTCTGTTGATCTCTTCCAGTGCACTAATCAGTTCTCCTTCCATATCAACCATAGCTTCTTCTTCATTAGTCTCACTTCTTGTGATTTTATTATCATAATCATCTTGGGCCATAAGCATGAATTCATTGTCCTTATCTTCACGCGAGGAGTCACTATCTGTGTCTTTTGAAGAGTTAACATCATTTACACATAAACTTTTCTTTCTGCCAAATCTCTTAGGTTTGAACTTCTTTTCACCTTCAGAGTTCTGATCATGTTTCTTCTATGGACATTTATTTGTAAAATGACCTATCTTACCACAGTTGAAACATTTGAAGGGTAGCTTACCTTGGTACTTGCCTGATCCTTTCTTTAGTCTTCTCACGAATTTTGCTTCAATTTCATCATGCTCGAAATCTTCATTCTTATCTGCTTTAAATGATGCTTCTCTAGAGGTGGGCTTATCTGTAACTATCCTCATTTCATATGCAGTCAACGTTCCTAGAAGTTGATCAAAATCCAAAGCCTTTATATCATTAATTTATTCTATAGTTGAGACCTTTGGGTTGAACCTATCTGGCAGAGATCTCAAAATTATTTGAACTAAAGAGGGTTCCTCAATTTTTTCACCAAGTGCTTTCATTGCATTTACTAGTTCTTCAATTCTCAGAAAATACTTCCCAATGGTTTCATCATCTTCTTTCATATGTAGCATTTCAAACTGTACTATGTAGGTTTGAAGCTTGGCATATTTTACCTTCTCATTACCTTCATAACTGCCAATGAGTTTGTCCCACATTTCTTTGGTAGTTTCTAAATGCATAACTTTTATAATTTTTTCTTCTGCAAGCCCACTCAAGATAGCATTCGTAGACTTAGCATTGAAGCTGAATTCTAGCTTGCCATCCTTATTAGCTAATACAACTGGCTTTGCATAACCAGTATCTACCACATCCCAGACATCTGCACCTAACGCCATTATGTAGGTTCTCATTCTAACTTTCCAGAAGGCAAAGTTTGTTCCATTGAACAGAGGAGCCTTATTGGTTGAATTTCCTTCATGGCTTGACATGTTTAAGCTCTAGGATCTACCCTTAGATAAAAGGGGTCAGCTCTGATACCAATTGTTGGACAACTGAGAGGGGGGGTGAATCAGTTGTTACCGAGCTTAAACAATTATTCTCATTTTAAATTCATTACAAAACTCTCAATGATGATCACAATAATGCAGGGAAGTAAGCAATAGAACATTTAGCATCATTCACACATATGAGATACACAGAGACATATATTTCCTAAGGAAACCCATAAAGGGTAAAAATCTCTTCTTCTTTATATGATAAGTAATCTTTACATTATGTACATTATCATACTTATGAGCACCAACTCATAATGAGGCTACAACCTTTGTTTTGCAAGCTGCTACTTGGTGAGAGCACCAGCTCTCTGGATTCTCTAGCACCCACTAGAAGGAAGCACTGACTCCCTGGTTTCTCTAGCACCCACTAGAAGGAAGCACCAACTCCCTAAGAGTTCCAGCACCAACTTCCTAAGAGTTCTAGCACCAACTGGATGGAAGCACCAACTTCCAGTTACATAGGCATCGACCTGTATATCAGAGAACCAATGTTCTCCCTTGCACCACCCTACCACCCTAGTTTCTCTTGCTGCAACCAGATGGAAGGTACAACTCCCTATGTTCAAGCACCCACTTGAACCTCTGAGGACAACAGTCCTCCCTAGCACCACCCAAACACCCTGAAATATCAATCTTTGCTACTAAAACTTATTATAGTGATATAATGTTCATCAATGGATTACCAGTCTCATCATTGTTCTGCTACACTGCCCTGCTCTGTCTGCCTCACTGTCTTCCTGCACACATGCCTTGCGCTTTCTTTTCTTCTTCCTTTTATGCTATGTGCTCCATGTCCATTCAATGCACCATTCCTCTTCTATGTATTTCAGTTGATGCACACTGCCTCCTTCTACATGCCTGAATCACTCTCAACAACAGCTCTCATATCTTCTTTGTTCTGCATTCTTATAGTCTCTGTGCACCTTGTGCATGCTATATGCGCAATGCTTCTGCATACTCTCCCCCACGCCATTCTTCACATCAGGATATTCACTACCACTCCACATTTCCACTGCTTCACTCCCTCAAGCATCAACACACTCTCTTTGTTCTTCATTTTCTCCTCGTTTCGAGTCCTCTTCCTCTGTCTGTTCTGCAATTCTGCTCTACTTCAAGTTGTTCTGCAATTCTACTCTTGCTTTTGTCTATTCCTCATCTGTTACTCATCTTTGAGTTTTATCTCACACTATGCATACTGTCGGTCTCACACTGTGCATACTGTAATTTTCCCTTTCTTACAGTTCAACTCATTTTTCATTAAGAACGACCAACCACACATAGTCACTGTGTGTTTCTTTTATACACTACAACCCCTTCAGTTACCCCTCAAATCCCTAGAACAATGCTTCAGCAACTGAAATGCCAACCGTCCAAGAACCATGATTTGGTTCTGCTAACTAAATCGTAATTGAACAATTAATCATGAAGAGCAACAGTAGCCCTTCGATCAGATTTCCAAGTATCCAACACCGTTGGATTACAAGCACAAGGTCTCGCGTTGATTTCAACATTTCGCATTTCGGTATTTTGGTATTTTAGCATTCCTGTGGTGAAGGGTCTCGACACTCCAAGTCGCGATCACTGAAATGGATCTTGGTTACACTAGCTCCTTCCTCCATATTTCGCAGATGTGACCACTGGCTGTGACCACAGCCTTATTCGAAAACACATTTCGGCATTTCGATTTTTCTATGATGAAGTGTTTTGACACTCCAAGTCGCGAACCCCGAAATGATCTGAAGGTATTTCGGCATTTCGCATTTCGACGTTTTGGCATTTCTGTGATGAAGTGTTTCGACACTCCAAGTCACGAACCCCGAAATGATATGAAGGTATTTCGGCATTTCGCATTTCGGCATTTCGGCATTTCTATGATGAAGTGTTTCAACACTCCAAGTCACGAACCCCGAAATGATCTGAAGGTATTTCGACGTTTCACATTTTGCGATTTCATCATTCTTGTCATGAGTGTCCTTGACACCTCCAACTCCTGGTATTTGAAACTCTGAAATGGAGTCAGATCAACGGTCCACGATCTCCATTTGATCAACGACTTAGATTAAATCGTGGTTTCACATTTCGCGATTTCGAGAGGTTAGAGCACCTCCTTCCTTTGACTTTACAGTCATTGAAATGTTAATATGTGACCACATGTTCTGCCCGAAGATGGACGGTCCTCCTGCTTTCAAGATTTTGTAAGCCCACTTCTCCTAGCACTTTAAAGAATGTGCAGGTTCTCGTAGATCCAACGATGGTCAGACCCTATGCTTGGATATAACGCCCAAGATTTGTCCTCCATCTTTGCACTCCTCCTGTCTGGATTCATATCTGACGGTCATCGAGAATTCTGAATGGGATCCAATGATCATTGTTTCTCTTCATTATTATGCTTCTGATCTTTCCATGCCATCATTGCTACTGATCTTCCTTGCCTACCTGTTTTCCATTGTTGTCTCCCAACTATAAACCTGCCAACGTCGCTACTATTCTTTCCTGTAACCATACCTTTGTCGTTGCTATTCTTGCCATCAATAACTGTAAGCATACTATCGTTGTTGTTGTTCTTGCCTGTAGACATACCATCGTTGATGTTTTTCTTTCCATCAATGACAAGCACACTCTTCTTGTAAACATGCCAACAAAAGATAAATCCACCTCTAGAAAAGCATCATTTAAAGTAGATAAGAATGAGGATTCTGAGCCTAGTGAAATTGAAGCAAAATTTGTGAGAAGACTAAAGAAAGGATCAGGTAATTACCAAGGCAAGTTTCCCTTCAAATTTTTTAACTGTGGAAAGATAGGTCACTTTGCATCTAAATGTCCACACAAGAAGAAGGACCAGAACATTGAAGGTGAAGAGAAGTATAAATCCAAGAGATTTGGTAAAAATAAAAGTTTATGTGTAAACAATGATGACTCTTCAGGAGACACAGATAGTGATTTTGATTGTGAAGATAAGGTTAATGACTTTATGCTTATGGCCAATGAGGATTATAATAATGAAAGAACATGAAGTGATGCTAATGAAGAAGAAGTCGTGGTTGACTTGGAAGGAGAATTGATCAGTGCCCTAAAAGAAATTGACAAACTCAGATTTAAGAAGAAAAAGAAAAAACAGTTGCTAATACAGTTCGAGAAAGACAGGAAAAAACATGTTGAAGACTTTTCCCTACAAAGAAAATAGAGGAAATTCCGAAAAAACAATTATCAGAGAAGAAAGAAAGATGTGAAGCATTGGAAGAAGAGGTAGTAAAAACCAGAAAAGAGATGGAGAAGTTTAAAGCATTGTATCTCCAAAATCTTCCAAGCATTAAAGACTTAGAAGGATTAGCCATCATTCTTAATCAGCAAAGGAATCCAAATTTGAAAACCGGTTTGGGTTATGAAGAAGGATCAAGTAGTGGTCAGCCTAGAAACAAAGAATCCATCAAGTTTTTCAAATCTACATTCATTGACAACAACAAATATGGAGAAACAAAGGAAGATAATCAGCCACCAAGGAAGAGTGAAAGAAAAAGTACCAAAACTGAACCTGTGGAACAAAGAAATAATACACCCTCTGCTCAAAGAAATCATCAACATGGAAGAAATCGACCTACTCAAGGAAGACATCCATTTTCTAGGTACAAAGGATTTTTCTATGGATATTGTTTGTTTTGTTCTAACTTTGGTCACAAAGCTGTAAATTGTTCTTTAAGATTTAGATATGAGCAATCAAAACACTCAAGGAATAGATATCTATCGCAACAAAGAATGAGACAGATAAGTAATAAATAACCACAGACTGCAAATCATGTGATGGATAGGAAAAAGGCACAGGTTAAGCCTAACAATCGTTATGATCCTTTATGTAATGAACTAGAATGTCACACCTACCATAATTATGGACATAAAGCTACAGATTGTCGCTTGAGAAACTATGAGCTAGATTTGAATCCCTCTGCTGAAAAATGTCAAGGTTTGGAAGAAGAAATAAAATGACAAGTGTGGATTAATGTTGTCAGCTCAAAGACAAAAGAACCCCTGGTATATTGACAGTGGATGCTCCAAACATATGAAGGGAGACAAAAGTAAGTTTATGTCTCTAAGTGAAATCAAATCAGGAAATGTAGCCTTTGGAAATGATGATCCAAGTAAAATCAAGGGTGAAGGGATGGTGAGTTTAAGTAATGGCAAAGGAAAAGCCCAGGATGTTCTGCTTGTAGATGGGTTGAAACATAATTTTCTCAGTGTAAGTCAAATGTGTGACAGAGGATGTGAAGTGGTTTTCACTTCCAAGGATTTCAAGATAAAGTATGTAAACTCAGGTAGACTCAAATCAGCAGACAACATCAAATCCTTCCTCCAGAATTACTCTAAAGAATCATCATGCAAGTCAGATAATTGGTGAGAAAGACAAAGGTGTACAAACCAGGAGAAGGATAATCAAAGACATTGAGAAATCACATATAGCCTTCATATCCATGGTGGAACCCAAGAACTTTAATGAAGCAAATAAAGATGTAAATTGGTTAAAATCAATGAATGAGGAACTGGACCAGATTGAAAAGAATGACACTTGGGAACTCGTTCCTAGGCCAGAAAATAAAAATGTAATAGGATCAAAATGGGTCTACAAAAATAAGATGAATGAGCAAGGAAATATTGTAAGCAATAAGGCTAGATTGGTCTGCAAAGGATATGCTCAAATAGAAGGACTAGATTTTGATGAAACATTTGTTCCTGTAGCAAGATTAGAAGCTATTAGAATGTTTCTTGCTTATGCTTTTCATAAACATTTTAAAGTCTATCAAATGAATGTCAAGTCATATTTTCTAAATGGAGATCTAAAATAATAATTCTATATGGAACAACCAAAGGGTTTCCAACTATCAGATAACCTTGACTTTGTCTGCAAGCTGAAGAAAACCTTATCTGGGTTGAAACAATCTCCTTGTGCCTGTTATTACAGACTGGATACATATCTTCAAAACAAAGGGTTCAAGAGAGGAACAGTTGACAACAATCTATATATCAAAACAAAGAGTAATGATTTGCTCATTGTGTTGGTCTATGTAGATGACATCATCTTCAGTAGTAATAATGCTTCATTAGTACAATGGTTTTCTTCTTCCATGCAGTCTGAATTTGAAATGTCTATGATAGGGGAATTGTCATTTTTCCTTGGTCTGCAAATTACTCAAAGGTCTGTAGGAATATTTCTTTCTCAAGAAAAATATCTAAGAGAAATGTTGAAAAGGTTTCAAATGGAAGATTCTAAACCTATGAGCACACCTATGGTCACTAGATGTAAGTTAAGCAAGGATGATGACTCACCTGATGTTGATCAGAGTTCATATAGGTCTATGATAGGTAGCCTATTATACATCACATCATCCCATCTAGACATAATGCATGTTGTTGGAATGGTAGGAAGATATCAGTCTGCACCTAAACAGAGTCATTTGTTAGTTGTCAAAAGAATATCCAGATACTTGAAAGGGACAATGAAATATGGCCTATGGTATCCTAGGAATCAGAATTTTCAACTATCAGTCTATTCAGATGTTGATTGGGCTAATTGCGTGGATGAAAGGAAAAGCACGAGTGGAGGTGCATTCTTCTTAGGAGATTCCCTTGTAGCATGGTTGAGAAAGAAGCAAGGTTCCATTTCCTTATCAACTACAGAAGCTTAATACATTGCAGCCGCCACTTGTTGTAGCCAATTATTGTGGATGATTCAGACACTTGAAGACTTGGAGGTAAAATATATTGCACCGATCCCAATTCATTGTGACAATACCAGTGCAATCAGTGTGTCAAAGAGCCTTGTATTTCATTCCAAGACCAAGCATATACCCATCAAGTGTCACTTATTGAGAGAACAGGTGATCAACATTGTTGTTTCTTTGCATTATATTCCATACAAAGATCATATTGTTGATATCTTCACTAAACCGCTTGCAACAACTCAGTTTGATTATCTACACTAGAAATTGGGCGTGACCCCATTATCAACCTAAGAGAGCCCATCCTATTAGGGGGGTATGTGTTGGTTGCATATCTGATATCTCTGAAAAGTAATGCAACAGCTCAGGGGGAGCATGTTTTCTTTAACATTGATGTCAAAGGGGGAGAAAAGGTGTGGTCATGCTACAGTTGGAGGTCTAAGAAAAATAGTGCAGTCATTCATGGTTTCCATCAATTCCGAAGGGGGAGATTGTTGGCATGTTTACAGGCAGAGTGTGCTTGTCATTGATGGAAAGAACAGCAGTGACGATGGCATGTCTACAGGAAAGAACAACATCGACAATGGCATGTCTACAAGAAATAACAACAATAATGGTGGCATGATTACTGGCAGAGTGTGCAATCAAATCTCAGGAGGAATAGCGCAGAGTTACACGCAGAGAGCAAGTGTGCACCAAGTCCGAGGTTAACTTTATTTCTAAATATCAAGAGAGATAGCATTTTTCAGAAACAGAGATGAGTCCCAAAGTCATCGGGACTCGCAGAAGGATCAAAGGTCGAGGCCTTTTACACTTAGAAATTATTCCAATTCGGGAGGAAGCGTAAGCTCAGGAGGAGGAGTGATAGTGGTCATTGGATAAAAAATCCTAAATACTCGATGTCTGTTAGATCAGAGTCCAGTGACCAAAGGAAGCGCAGAGGAGAAGTACAGATCTGATCCATTGGATCTGAGCGCCGAGGACCAATAGCCATCGGATCCAGTATAAATGTGAAAAGGATAATGGATGAGAGCCATCCTCCAACTTCACGATATGCGAAGTCGTGATGAGATCTGAGTCATTGGATCCAGAGGACACATGGTGAGAGATCATCATTTCGCTGACTCGCGAACTGGAAAAGTCAAAGGTGAGAGTTGTAAGAACTCGTGATGTCCAAGTTTGTGAGTTGATCTAGACCGTTAGATCATGGCAAGTTGTGATCTGTTGATCTGACACTCGCAAATATCGGGAAGTCAGTAGGAAAATACCCGAGGATCTGGGAGCCATAGCAATCCTATCCGTTCATTTGGGAAGGACATGTGGTAGCCAATAAAGTAGTTTCAGGAAATCGAAAGTTAGGAGAAGGGAGGTGAGTAGTCCTCCAACTTCGCAAAATGTGAAGTCTCGATATGATATAAGTCGTCATGTCACTGAGGATCGTGGGTTGTTGATCTAGAGCAGGTTTCAGAAAATCGGAATTCGGGAGAAGGGATGTGAGTAGTCCTCCAACTTCGTGAAATGCAAAGTCCCGATAATATCTAGATCATTAGATCAAAGAGGATTGTGGATCATCGATCTGACACAGAGCATTGAATCGAGAATCGAGAGTTGGAAGAGTCAGGGTGGATCACGTTCAAACACCCGACACATGAGGTTGCGATTTGATCACATTCGTCGATCAAAGGGAGAGCGTGGACCATTGATCAGGCACGATGAAATTCACAAGTTCGTGAAATGCGAAGCACCCTTTTTCTTGGCCCCTGGTCACAGCCAAGCTCACATCAGTGGAAATTTAAGGGAGGAGATAGCATGTCGCTAGGCTCCACTTCGGAGATCGCCAAGATCGTGAAGCGCCCATTTGATTAGCGAGTAGTCACAGCCAGTGGCCACAGAGTGAAGGTTAAGGGAGGAGCTAGCACATCGCTTGGCTCCACATCGGAGATTGCGAGTTGGGAGAATCAATGCAACTCGCAACTGAATATCCAATGTCTGAGATTGTGAAGAACCTTTTTGTCAGGCATGTGGTCATAGCTCATGGTCACCTGAAAGGAAGGGGCTTATCTCGAAAAGCGAGCACCCACTATGTAGTTTTATCAGAAAGGGAAAAGGCGCCAAATGCATGAGCGCGTGGAGTTTCTCTGGGTAACTACTAGAAACCAATGATTTTTTCTACCAAATAATTAGAAGAGGCTTCAAGGTGATTGCCAGAGAAGCTGAAGAGACTCGAGGTAACTATCAGTGGAATGAAGAGACAATCGACAGATTGAAAAGTGTCAAAGATTGTTACTGCCAGTGATGCCAAAAGAATCTCAGGACGAACGACCATTCATGGTGAATAGACTGAGAATAACCTCCAAAGAATACGAAGAGTTGCCAGGACGATCTGGTAGAGGACTCGACATGTGAATAACATGCAGAACAGAGAAGAGAGGTAGTGCTCTATGATATTTTTTGTGTGCAGGAAGAAGGTGGTTGTGCAGAGGACTAGAAGAGTATATAAGAGGCGTAACGCATAGAATGAATGCACACAAAATAGTATGAAATGAAGCAAAAAAGTTGAACAAAGAGGCTGGTATGCGTGGAGGAGAACACTGATGCAGGCAGAGTAGAGCAGTGTAGTAGAACAGTGATGATACTAGTAAGCTATTTATAAATATTGTATCATTATAATAGATTCCAGCAAGCAAAGATTTATATTTTAGGGTGGTAGGGTGGTGCTAGGGAGGATTGTTGTCCTCAAAGTTTCAAGTGGGTGCTTGAACACAGGGAGTTGTAGCTTCCATCTAGTTGAAGCCAGAAAAACCAGGGTGGTAGGGTGGTGCAAGGGAGAACTATTGTTCTTTGTTATGCAGGTTGGTGCCTGTGTGACTGGAAGTTGGTGCTTCCATCCAGTTGGTGCTGGAACACTCAGGGAGTTGGTGCTTCTTTCTAGTGGGTGCTAGAGAAACCAGAGAGTTGTTTCTCTCAACAAATTGTAGCTTGTAAAACAGAGGTGGTAGCCTCACAATGAGTTGGTGCTCATAAGAATGATAATGTACAGAAAATAAAGACTACTTATCATATCAAGAAGAAGAGGTTTTCTCCCTTTATGGGTTTCCTCAGGAATATATGTCTTTGTGTGCTTCATGTGTGTGATTGATGTTGAATACTCTATTTCTTACTTCCCTTCATTATTGTGATCATCATTGAGTGTTTTGTAATGAGTTTAAAATGGTTATAATTATTTAAGCACAGTAACAACTGATTCACCCCCCCCCTCTCAGTTGTCTAACAGGTTATTTCGGTCTCTGTCTCTATTTGATCGAATCAACCTTCACATTGCATGATTGGCTTCCTGAATGTCAATAAAATTTTGACAATTTTTTCTTTATCCCTCCTACCATCTATGATTCGCCATAACATTTATGTCACATTCTTCCCGATATGCATTGTATCAAACAAATGATCTATTTTTATCTCCTCGTAGTAGGGAAACCTCATGAATTGAGTGGAGGATAACATTTCATTCCTTGTGGAATCCCATTATTAATACCTTCATGATGGAGGCCTTCATGAAGCATAAAAGAAATCATGAAAATAATTATCAAATATGGTAAAATAAATTCAATGATTAAAATAAAAATTCAAAACATTACATATATGATACATAAAGAAATCGCCTACCTTGACAATTTCTATTATATTCCAACCTCCATATGTGAGGTGTCATTCTTCGTGGTTTTAAAACAGTCTCTTCTTTCTCATTGAAAAGATGTTTTTCAGTAGTACGATACCGATGGTTCTTAGGGAGGAGGATCCTATACTCATCAAACACCACCTTTCCTAAACTTTTTGAATGACAATACTTCATCTTAGGACCACAAACTAGACATACAAATTTACCCTTTGTTTGAAGACCTACAACAAATGGATTAATTTCAATTAAACGATGAGATTATTTAAAAATTAAACATGCAGCATGATATCATTAAAAAATTATATAGTATTAAAGAGCAATAGAATTCTACATACCACAAAAATGTGTTAGTCTTAGGGCATCATGAATATTCCATAAAAGTATTCCACATAATTTAAATTTCTTCTCCCTGATTGGTTTATAGATGTCATACATAGTGATTCCAACCCATAACTTTAGTATCTTGTTGATAAGAGGCTCGATATATACATTCATATATTTAACTTGGTACTTACCTAATTATTTGAAATTACACATAATTACTATAAACTTGATATGTATATATTAGTAAATAAATAAACAAAAGACATTATGAAAAAAAATGAAACAAATGAAAATGTTACAATCAAAAAATTAATGTAAACAAATCCCTGGAACAATCATTGTCAACATTATGTGCTCCCTCTTTATTGACATCCAAGGAGGAATGTTATTGTTGATAACAAAAATATGTCACACTGAGTAAATAGACCTAATCTCTCTAAATGGAATAACATCGTCAGTTGTCAATGAAATCCTAACATTACGAGGTTCATCTTTGAAATCTATCCATTTTTCCTCAATTTCCCTAAATGCATAACCATCGGCGGGCATTCAAAGAAAACCATCTCCACTTATGTTACGTGCATGTTAATCCATAAATTGTTCTATTCTTTGACACATGAACAATCGCTGCAAATGTGGAATTATGGGAATATGATGAAGAACCTTTTGAGGCACCCTTTTTGTTACTTGATCGGTTTGATATCTACTGATAAGACATTGCGAGCATTTTGTTTTCAAAGCATGTTGAAAATAATATATAATATGATCATTAGGACATGCATCTATAGTTTGAGAATCCATTCCAATGTATTTCATAATGGCATGAAAATCTCGATATGTGTGAGGTAAAATATTTGACAATGGTAACAAAAATTCACCTAACAATCTACAACATAACAAATAACTAGTTAATGGTTGGCTCTTGCGACGATAACCAAAGGTTGTCGCAAGAGTGACGAGAGTCCACTATCTTCACGTTCCTAGCTCTTGAGACGTACATCTGGTTTCGTCGCAAGATCGACAAACACGGGCTGGATTTATAAAAATATTGAAAAATTCAACTCTTTATCTTCAATTTTGCGAGGAAAGGGTACTTTTGTCGCAAGTAGTCGTCGCAATTTTTTCAATATGTAATAGTGTTTGGGTGCAAGTATTTCTTAACCTTCATTGATGAATTCTCCATATGCACTTGGGTTTACTTCTTAAAACTTAAGAGCGAAGTTTTTGACAAGTTTTTTGCCTACAAGGCCCTTTTAGAAAAACAATACAAACATCAAATTCAAAGGTTAAGAACCGATAATGGAAGCGAATATGTGAACAATAAATTTGCAAGTTATTGCACTGCACAAGGCATTCAAATGCAACACACTATTCCATATACACCACAACAAAATGGTGTTTCCAAGAGAAAGAATTGCACATTAAAATAAATAGCTAATTGTATGATCCAATCTAAGGGATTAAGTCTTATTTTTGGGTGGAAGCCATCATATATTAAAATTAAGTGGATCTAAATTAATATAGATGTAAGCCACTTCAGTGTATTTGGTAGTGTAGCATGGGCTCGCATTCCTGATGAGAAAAGGAAATCTTTACAGGAAAAAAGTGAGAAGTGTGTTTTGTTGGATATTCTGAAGATGTCAAAGGTTACAGACTTCTTCAACCTCATTCCAATGAAATTATTATTAGAAGAGATGTTAAATTTGATGAAATCTCTTGGCCAATGATCCTAATTCAGCGTTTGTTACATCTTTGTCCTGCGAGCCATCTTTGGCATTTATGCCATATTATGTTCCTATTCTAGTTTCTTCTTCTTCGGATGATTACAGTGAGGATGAAAATACACCTTCGTCTACTCACCTTCCTCTAGATGAGTCCATTGAACATGAACCTGCACCAACAGGACCACTTCCAAAATGGGTCTATTCAACACGATAAGTAGTTGGTGATCTTGTTGGTGATCCTTCATATCAGCATCAAACACGTTCATGGTTCATGTGAGCCTCTTCTCTTTTGGCTCAAGTTTCAAATATTCATGATCTAGAAACATTTGCAAAAGCTTCAGGTCATCCAGATTGGGACACAACAATGAATGAAGAGTATCTCTCTTTAATGAAAAATGACAGTTGGGATCTTGCACCTCTTCTAAAAGGAAGAAAACTTGTCAGATATAAATGGGTGTACAGAACTAAGTATGCATCAAATGGAAGTGTTGAAAGACAAAAGGCTCGATTAGTTGCCAAAGGGTTATCTCAAGTTGAAGGAATTGCATATAATGAAACCTTTTCCCCCGTAGCCAAAATGAATTCCATCAACCTTTTCCTAGCCCTTGATGTCTCACATAAATGGGAGGTCCATCAGATGGATGTTAAATATTTCTTCTTGCATGGGGATTTGCAAGAATAAATATACATGGAACAACCTCCTAGCTATGTCCAAAATGACTCTAGCCTTGTTTGTGGCCTTAAGAAATATGTTTATGGTCTTAAGAAAGCTCCTTGAGCTTGGTATGCCCAAATGGACAACTTTCTTTTTGACATCATCTTTTCTAGATGTCATTCTGACCCTAATGTCTATACAAAGAAAGTAGGAATCCATCTCATAATACTTGTTATTTATGTTGATGACCTTATCCTCATTAGTAGTGACCCTAAACTTTTAACCCATGTGAAATATAGCCTTAAAAGGAAATTTGAAATGATAGACCTAGGATATTTGCATTATTTCCTTGGCCTCCAAGTATTGCAAACCATGGAAGGAATATTTATTTCCTAATATAAGTATGTTTGTGAACTTCTTCATCACTTTCACATGGATGATTCTAAACCAACCCATGTGAAATCTAGCCTTAAAAGGAAATTTGAAATGATAGACCTAGTATATTTGCATTATTTCCTTGGCCTCCAAGTATTGCAAACCATGGAAGGAATATTTATTTCCTAATATAAGTATGTTTGTGAACTTCTTCATCACTTTCACATGGATGATTCTAAACCAACCCCTTCTCCCTTCAAGTTTGGAGTAAAACTTGATGCCACTTGTACTTCTCTTGAAGTTGATGTCACCTCGTACCATCAGTTACATGGTAGCCTCTTATATTGGACTCATACTTGTCCTGATATTTCCTTTGTTGTTGGTCTTGTTGCCCAATATATTCAAAAAAACCCATGAAATCCATTGGAAAGAAGCTAAAAGGATACTTTGGTATGTTCAAGGTACAATTCAGTTTGGGATACATTATAGTTCAGGGGGGACTCCTTTCTTTGTTGGTTTCACTGATTTGGATTGGGCTAGCAACCCTGATGATCAAAATTATACTGCAGGTTATGTTTTCAACCTTGGTTCTAGACCTTTCACTTGGGCTTGTAAGAAACAACATGATATTTTTCTTTCTTCATCAGAAGTAGAGTACTGACCATCAGTTAATACAAGTCAAGAATACTTGTGGCTTCAAAAGATCCTTTCATATTTTCAATTCCAACAACAACATCCTACCATCCTCTAGTGTGACAATTAGAGTGCCATCAAGATCGCCAAAGATCCAATTCAACATCATCACAACAAACACATCAAGCTACACATACACTTCATCAGAAAGCTCATTCATGATCGAGTTATTCAAGTGCTATTTTTCCCTAAAGAATATCAAGTTGCAAACATTTTCACAAAGTTTCTTACAAAAGTGAAGATTTCAAAATTTTGATCTATGTTAGGAATTCAGGAAGTTTTCATTAAGGGGGGATATGCTCTAATGCCTCATTTATTCTCCCATTGTGTCACATTTGTAAATCCTTCAATCCTATCCCATTTTTTTCTTAAGGGGGGGTGTTAGGATATTTAGACAAATAGGAGTTAGTTAAGACCTATTATCCCCATTTTGTGGATAACTAAGAAGATTATGTCTCTAGGCCCTCAGGTTGCATATCTGGAGTGTCGAGAGACTACATGACTAGCAGTACCCTTTTGCACAGTTGGAGACCCCTCTCACCACCACAGATGGTCACAGATTTCCATATGGCATCCACCACATCAGTTGGCTTCCGGAAGGCAATGGGACTTGCTCCATGAGGTACAAGTTAGTATTATGGTGAGCATCATTTCAATGTTTAAGCCAATTGAGTATGTTGTATCTTATATTGTTATATATTTCATGATATATGCTTAGACATTATTCATTTTTCCCTACTTCACCTTGGTGGTTGACATTGTGCTTTAGTAAGTGGTTTTCCTTGGGGATGGGTTTGTTACTAGGAACTCCCTTAAAGAGACATTGTATCATTCTCGACAATACTTACCACTTTCCATCATTATTCACCTCCATTTCCTTATCTCTTGGGATTTTAGGGTGTATTGACCTAAGAAGGGGTTTTCCCTCATTCTATGGGAAGAAGGGGTTGAAGGCCTAGAGGGATTGATGTTGGGTAAAAAATAAAAGCCTTGTATGAACCTTCCAGATGATTCTCCCAGGGATCACCCAAGAAAGTAGTGAAACGCTCATATTTGAATAAAGGGGACCCACAATATGATTAAGAATACTTAAAAGGTTAGTTGAAGGATAGGGGGTCTCATCACAAGCTGACTTATCACATCCATGAATATCTATTGGTATGACATTTCCATCATCTAGTCACCAAACCAGAGTAATGGCTCTCAATTGCATGGCTGAGAGAAAGGAGGTCTCATCATGAGCCAACCTTATCATTTCCACTAGGTGTTTGTGGGTGACATTGTCATTGTCTGGACACCACGCCAAGGCAGTGGCCTTCAACCTTTCCTTAAAATTATGAAAGAATAAAAGAATGGAAAATAATGGGCTTGGAAAAAGTGCATTGCAGATGAAGGTACCACACACCCTCTACAAAGGTACCCATGAATGAGACACTACAACCTCTTGTATGTCATGAGCCTTATGCCCATTGAGTCTTGACCCCAACCACTTCACCCACATTACATGGATTAGAGAAGGATCTCTTGGAAAATTTCCTTAACCTAGGGCAAGATCTACCCAATAGGACACTTCATCAACCCTCCCATATTCAAGCTTGACAAGTCCCATAGTGTCTTTGAGCAATTAATGGTTTGATATAACGATCTTTGATGCACATGCTTAGGTGGCTAATTTATTGATTGGATTCACTTATCATGATGTTATGACTTGATATCCTTGGAGGTTATTCTTGTTTGTATTTCTAGGACCTAGTTGGTGGATAGTTTTGGAAGAACAATCCTAGCTTGGGCTTCCATGGGGCTTGGATCCCACAGGTGGATGCCAAGGGCTTCCATGTCGGATGAGGAAGATCAAACTTGAAAGGCCTTGAAGATGACTTGGATGATGTAGCCTATCCCCCACATGCCAAACGTTTTTCCTAGGAGCGGCAAAACATATCTTTTTTTAGCATGACGTCACCTAGGGGGTTAGGGCTTGGTGGGGAGGTGACATACAATGGCACTTGGACGTTTTGAAGGGGCTTGAGCCTTCATCATGAAGGAATTTATGGGATTCTTTACATGTGGCTTTAGGAAGCCTCTCTACTCTTCTCCATCATCAATGATCTCCTCCAAATGCCAAAACGTCCCCTAAAGGGGTGACTTCCTACTAAAATTAGGGTTTTTATTATGTGCAAAAGTGAAATTTTAATGAATTGTTTAATATTACTTTGTTAAAGGGGGCAATATTAGGATTGTTGACCCCTAGTCTTGTGGTTTACCCCTTAATATGTGGACAAGTCACCTTGGTGACATTTTGTATAAATAAGAGATCATAAGATCTAATTTCAACATAACTCTCCCTCTTGTGAGAGGACTTGGATCTGAAATTTTCACTGCACTTGGCATATTTAGTTCTTGTGCACTTGTTTATGTCTATCTCTTGTGAATGGTTGATGGAGGAGTGAGGCGTTGGCCTTGGATGAATGCTTTCTAGCTTTATTGGTGGATTATTTTATCATCTTTCACATTTTTGGTATGGTCTTTTACTCTTATGCTATCATTATTTAAAGTCAAGGATTGTTGTGCTAGGAGCTAAGTGGAAAGTAAGAGTATTTACACCCCTCTCTAGTCTCCATCATTTATTTTTTGAAGTTCACTGATGTTGCAAGGGTTTGTTTGAGGAAGTAAGAGGATTTACACCCCTCATTCTTAAACCCTAACTAGAGATACTTGGCTTGGGAAGAAAGAGGATTTACACCCCCAAGGAAGTAGCATCACTAGTTCATTTATTTGACTCCATTAACCCAATATTAAAGGCACTAGTCATTTATTTTTTGCATTGGAGATGTAAAATCATTTCCTTGGGAAACATGAATTTTTGTCTTTCGAAAGATCTCTTGCTTGGAATTGGTTTGTCAGTTTGAGAGGACTCTCCCCCTACTAGGGAATCCCCTCTCTCCCACTACTTTACTTGTTGTTACAAACCCTAACCTACATCCATTAGGGTTGATCTAACCTAGATAAACTACTAACCATAACTCTTAAACTAACCCTATACTAGCTCCTAAATTTTGCACACTAACTCTACTACCTAGGGCGTATCTTTTGGGCTAATTGTTGGCATATTTTGATGGTGTAATTTTCTGATATAAGTGACTAAAATCTACAGCCATAAGGATGCAATTTTCTGCAGAAATATACATGGCATAACAACTTTCTTTATTCAGCCTCAAAGTGCCATTTTTCATTTACAATTGATTGCCTAACTCATTGATAATGTTGATGATTGATCTTATGTTTTAAATGTTGATTTAGAATGCTTTACTTGCTGATATAAATTGTTATCTAATGCTGAAAATTAGGAAAAAGCTTAAATTGTTGATCCATACTAATATATATCATTGCAAGTTGGATTTTCTTTTGTCTCGAGCAGGTACAATCATCTAGAGAAGTACTATACCTTTGGAGAAACAATCACTTGACTTACAAGGCATCTCTTCCCACATTTCACTCCATTTAGATTTAACCTCTAGGGGTTCCACTTCCATCTCTATCAATCCCCATCTCATTCCCCCTAGGATCATTGGGATCGCCTCCCTAGAGTGACCTAGTCACCCTTGAAGTACGTGACCTACATTGAGGTGACATTGGGTGTAGGATTCCCAGGTTGTAGCACTCACTCTTGTGGTTGGGTCGGGATTTTCCCAACCTACAACTTTTGATATAATAAGACCAACTTGGTCTAATGTGTTGTTAGGTTAAAATGTGTTTCTTAGTGTGTTTCTTTAATATGCATTTGTAATCCAATGGTCATGATATGTTCTAGACATAGAGTGATCCGACAGCTCATACTCTCCTCAATACTAATGGCTACATTGATTCATGGTTTAACACCTGATTGGTCCATGATCTCTATTTAGAGGCATGTATGGCCATTTTTTGATGATCGATTATGAGAAACTCTCTTTAATATTTTTTATTTTGCATTAATAAATTGCCTCAAGTGTCCATGTTGGTTGGGGCCATGGATGTTTCCATACAGAGGTTTTACCACGTAAGAACATCGGTGTGTTGATCTTTGATCTGGTTGTGTGAGTGGTTACTGAAGGTGTTCATCCTCTATTGGAATACATGTGTTGTCGAACATGGGTAGAAGAGTAGATAATGGGTACTATTGAGATAGAATTATTTACCATAAGAAATTCTAGATATTTTATTATGTAGATGAAATCAAGCACACATAGCCAACTTAGTTCTCAAAATCCTTCAATAGCAATAAAAAATTTCTTAGACAAATCCAATAATGAAGAATTTTTGGTAGAGATTCTAAGTTAATACACCCAAATGAATGCCAAACTGCCACGACCTATTTACATAGTGTTAGATATGAAAAATGCAACCAACTACATAATAAGTAGAGAAATGCCAATTTATGGAGTTTCCTAACAAATTTATGGTTTGAAGGCTAGTAACTTATGTAAGAGTTGGTATCACTCTCAAACCAATACTCGAAATATACGCCACAATTGAAAAAGAATTTAGTGATTGGATGGAATTATTGGCTAGTTGCATTTCTTCAAATAAATTACCATCATGGAAATTGGTCTCCAAAAGTACCTTTGAAATACTATCACCAAAATTACCAATGACTATACCTTCAAGATTAGTAAATCCATTTTCTTGTAAAGCACCCCTATTTTCAAGAGAGAGGCCATGTATCTATGTTTCTAATCCACTCCTCCATGTGTCTTATATTGGATCATTTAGATCAAAAATTTATCCATTTATTATAAGACTGAAAACTAGGATCTATGGATAGATGATCCCAATTTGTGTGTTTACTTTATAAGTTTGAAATATTTTGTTTGTTACTAAGAGAATTTACTATGTAATTGTCTTCCAAAGATCTCAACTTTCCTATTTTTCCTTCTTTCTTAGTCTAATGCACATTTCTGCATGGTTCGCCAATATCTGATGAATAACCTCTCTTTTGATGTCTCGTTTTGTATGCTTCTTCACATTTGTGTAGCGAAGCACTTTGTTCACTTTGGATCCCCTTGTGTAAATTCGTGTGGCTCCATAAAAATATCTTCCACCAATATTTGTGTCTTCTTGAAGGAAGAACTTTGCTTGAAGATCCCCGATTGAACATTACCTTGTCAACACTACAGTATTTCAATTCAAAATAAGGGTTGAATTTCCTACCTTAAATCCTTCTTCGAACATAAGTAAAAGCTACAATTCTTCAAAGACCATGAATTAGATGGTGGTAATTTATTAGAGAGGTTATCCAATCTTCTTACACCACATTCAAACTTGTATAATTGTGACATGTGTAGCTTTGATCTTGATCTAGAGCGATGAAAAATAGATGAAGCAAATCCCAAGTCCAGAGCCCTCATTTTATAAACTCTAAGGTCACTAAGGTGAGAACTCTGCATTTTCTCATTATATTGGTCTCTATCATGCTTCTGAACCATCTCAAATGTAACTTCAATTGAGTAGTCACATATGTGCCAGAAGTACTTGTCTTTACATTTGTAGGGAACTCAAAAATTACAACATTGTCCATATTTTTTATTTCCATGGTCTAATAGCTCTCTAGAAGATGAATAATTTTCCTTATCATCCTCACTTTCATAAGTAATCTCTAAAGGAGCTCTATTCCACATTTTGGATTTTTTTTTCCAAAGATAAAGTCACAATGTAATCTAGTGATATTGAATTGCTCTAACTCTATATCAAAAATAGATTTGGATTGACGGTTATAAAAAGAAAACGTAGTTGAAAAATATCCTCTACCAAGTACATCCTTTAAGCCATTCAAAGGTTTTATTGTCATCGAATCCTTATGATCCACCACTACCTTAGCATATTTGGACAATTTATGAAAGTCAAAATGCAATGTTTCATCAATACTAATGCTCTTGGAAAAACCATTTTGGCATGGCTCAATATGATGCTTAGTTTCCTCAAGTATGGGGGTTTTGCATTGTAAAATGAATTAAGAAACAAATTTCAAAGTTCCTAATCTATATGTTACCACATCAAAAAAAATAAAGGGTTATCAAAATATGCCTCTAAGAAAATATAGATATATGATGAAAAATTGCAGTGACAAAATTATTTGTCACTTGTAAAGGAATATGAAACATTAAGTGATAGTAACAGTCATCGGGACTCCAAGAGAAATCTTGGAAAACAAATCCAAAGGTCACATCAATGTATTTATAAATGTATCATATTAATGAAAATAGATTCCATTCATATTTGCATTTGTGCATTCCAACAACGGTACCAGAGCATGTAGTTCTTAGGCCAATTGAGCTATGGTAGTTATCCATAGTTGAGTCGTCCAGAAACACCTCATTCCCTTTGGATTTTCTTTCCCGTGTCAAAACACATATGACCTGTTACTTCTGCAATTATGTTCCCCCCTACCTGTCTTTCAGTGCCCCTGCCTTCTCAAGTCGATTCTATGTATGTGCCTAGTTCGCAGGTGGATTCGCACCCTCCTCGGTCCACATGAAATCGCCGCTCTCCGAGCGTTAAGGTTTTCTCCTTGCGTGCATGACAATTGCATAGTTTGTTTCCTTTGGGAGGATTCTAAAAAGTGAAGTTGGGACCCCTCTCTCTACATAAACCCTTCCTCCTCTCTCTACGTAAAACCTTTGCGATTTTCCTCCTTCTTCAGCTATTTTCACCGTCTTAATGTTGATGTATAAGTTTACTTAGGACAAGGAGAACATGTCATCATTCTTGGCTATTTGTGAAAACCACCATGTGCTTCTTTGAATTATCATTGGAGTGGGTAAATTTCTCAACCATCTCCTTGTCTTATTACTTCAATGAGTGGGTTATCGATCTACCTTCATCAATGCTATCTCCTCTCAGCCTATTATAAATAAAAGAACTCCTCAATGTAATCAGGAAAGCAAATCAATTAGATCAGTCTCTTTTTTTGTAAAAAGTTGTTGGTTTTTGAAATTGTTTCCTTGAACCTATGATATTTTATTTTCTCAATATCTACATGGTATCATAGCCTTTTCTGCAAAACTCCTTCTCGTATTTGAACCCCTTCTCATAATTATTGTTTTGAGATATTCGCAGGTTGCAGGACATGTGATTGATTGAGGTGATATTGGGCTTAAGTCACCTCAGATCCGATTGCTTGTGTTAGTAAGGAATTGGTTTTTCTCTTACCAGAACTGCCATCACCCATTCATTTCCAGTCGTCGTGATACTACGCCGAAGAGTAACACATCCGTCATTATTCCATGAGGGATTTTTTTTTAGTGTCGTTCTTGGCCTTCAAGGGACAATAGATATGTACAAAATCCTTTGTCTTCTCGGTCATACTATTGTATGATTCAATTTCTATATCCAGCCAGAAGAAAAGTGGACAAGGTTTGCCGCCACGAAACTGTTTTTTGACCTGCATATTGAATCGTGGAGGAGCTGTCACATGGCGCGTGGGTGATCTTTCTACGTCTATTGAATTTTCGTGTTCATCAAACCCTCAAGAGGAATATCGCTCTCCACACATCGAGTGGTAAATTGACAAATTGTTGGGTGCGAATTATTTCTTGATTCCCTCCGTGGCAGAGAAATTTGCGGCCATATCAAGCGTAGGCTCTACACCCTGTTTGCAAATAGGCTATTCCTCCATTCGAAATCCAATATTCTTGTCCCGTGCAGGCCCCTTCTAAATGCCTTGCTTTATTGGACGACAATCAAAGGTGCATCAGCTCTCCCAACTCGCCCAGCCAGTCCAGCAAAAGCCTAGCACGCCCAACTCGTTTAACAAAGATCCCATTCGTCCAGCAAATGTCCTACTTGTTCGGTCGATCTGAAGGTTAGTCGGTCGATCTCGTGGGCGCTATCCACAATTTCAAGAGGAAATCGAAGGAGCATCAAAGCGCCCAGCTTGTCCAGCTCAACCAGCAAGCCTCTATGCTCAATCGCCTCAAGAAATTGGAAGGAAATATCAAAATATGGGGCATTAAAGCTATAAGAGATCGGCCCTCCGGGCATTGACTATCACTGGACTTCAACATCAAGGGTTTATTCTAATCCGATTTTTCTTTGCAATTGTTTTAGCATTTAAAAATCATTGGCTCAATCCTTTCACTCAAGATCCAATGCTCGATTCTACCCTTGTTTGTCAGCTGAAAACATCGCATTAGTATGCCTTGTTTATACTCGAAGAGATAGCAGTATATGTGCCTAAGGATTTTGAACGACAAAATTTAAATATAATTGCCTCTATCCAAGTAATATTATGTGTGGAATATAAACAAGTTGTTGTAAATATTTTTTATAGTTGTTTGTTTAGAGCCTAGGTTTCCTTTTCCTTTTGAGATAATACACCTAGATCTGGTGTTTTATTGAACTCTTTATTGTAAATGGCGGAGTTAAGGACAATTGAGCCCCTAACTCCCCATAATTATCATACATGGAAACTCAAGATGCAACAATTGTTGCAATCAAAAGGGCTCTGGCAGATGTTAGTTGAGGCTCAACATGTGTTCACCAAGGAAATTGAGAAGTTCTCCTATCAATATAAACTTGATGAAGCCATGGGATTCATTGGTTTGCATGTGTCAGATGGTTTGTTGTTCCACATAGTTGATTGTAAAACTCTGAAAGCAAGTTGGGACAAGTTGGATTCCTTATTTGGAAAAATCAACGAATTTTGAGCCCTACAATTGGAAGCGAAGTTGTCATCACTGGTACCTGATGAGCATGCATCCATTGAAGAGTATCTTACCAAATTCGGGCTACTGGTGGCGCAACTAAAAGGGTGTGGAAAAACTAAATCAGATGAAGAGTGCATCTTCTTGATTTTATCCAAGCTAAAAGGTCCTTATCAAGTATTTTCTTCTGCATTTTATTCTACTATGGATGCATTGGGAAGTGAGTTTAAAATACCTTCCTTTGAGCTTTTTTGTAAGCGTCTTACTAGAGAAAAATCCAAGCCTACTCAATTAGATGCTCTTTCTGGCTTTAGCAATAAGGATCTTGTGGCTCATACCACCAAAACTAAGCACAAGACTCGGTATAAGCAGAAAAAATATTCTTCTCCAGCTAGTGAGTTTACCTCCAAGCCTTAGCAGAAAACAAAACCTTTTTCTCCATCTTCCAATTCTGGTGAGTCTTCCTCCAAGACAAGGAAGAAGAAGTCAAATGACACCTATAGTTTTTGTGGCAGACTTGGGCATGTAGAATCTAAGTGTTGAAGCTTTGAATGAAGCCATGAAGCAACATAAGATTTCAGTACCCAAACCTTCTTCTACTAGTAAAGGACATGCTTTATCAACGCAAGCCTTGTATGCATCTTCTGATAGTTGGATACTTAATTCTGGTGCTTCACACCACATGACTCATTCTCATGAGTTGTTAGCTTCTACATTTGAATGTATCATTTCACAGATTGCAATTGAAGACTCTACACAGCTGGAAGTTTTTGGATCTAGCACAGTGAAGTTAGATAAAGGGTGCATTAATGATGTTCTTCTTGTTCCTTACATCTCTGCAAATCTTCTCTCTATATATCAAATTTTTCATTATGGTAATGGGAAAACAATAGAATTTTCTCCTAATGATGTAATCATTCGAGAACTACAAAATCCAGACATTGTTGTTGCATCTGGAAAAGTAGATCATAGTTCTCGATTGTATAAGTTTTCTTCTTTTG
Organism: Picea engelmannii; assembly: GCA_009831015.1. NCBI lineage: Eukaryota > Viridiplantae > Streptophyta > Pinopsida > Pinales > Pinaceae > Picea > Picea engelmannii. The sequence goes on from ML787246.1 coordinate 245,101, forward strand.
TGTCTTCCTTAGGTTCCTCTTTCATTGCACATGTCGTTGCTTTGAGTAGGCCTTGGCATGAAATATTTGAACATCTCAACTACAGATATTTGCAGCAGTTGAGCACCCAAAAATTGATGCTTGGTCTTCCTAAATTTTCTTGTATTGATGGAGTTTGTCCAGGTTGTGTCCTTGGAAAACAACATCAAGCTCATTTTCCTAAAGGAAAAGCATGGCGTGCTACAACACCTCTTAAGTTGGTACATAGTGATCTCATGTCATTTCCAACTCGCTCATTTTCAGGGGCTAAGTATGCACTCACCTTCATTGATGACTTATCACATTTCTCTTGGGTGTACTTTCTTAAGTACAAGAGTGAGGTCCTTGCTACTTTTAAGAACTTCAAGGATTTTGTTGAGAAGCAATCATCTCTTTCTATCAAGAAACTATGCACAAATAATGGGGGGGAGTATGTCAATCAAGGATTCACATATTTTTGTAGAGAACATGGCATTCAACATCAACTCATTGTTCCCTACAACCCTCAGCAAAATGGTTTTGTTGAAAGAAAGAACAGAACACTAAAAGAACTGGCAAATTGTATGATTCAATCCAAGAACATGGCACCTTCCTTTTTGGACTAAAGTAGTAAACTATGCAAATTACATTCAAAATAGGATGCCTCATTGGGCAGTACTGCATAAGACTCCAGAGGAAGCTTGGAGCCATGTTAATCATGATGTCTCTGCTTTTAGAGTTTTTGGAAGTCCAGCATGGGCCTTAATACCAGTTGAAAAGCGCAAATCTATGGAGACGAAAATCCAACCATTGATATTCATTGGTTATTATGAGGACATGAAATCATATAGGTTATTTGAACCTATTACTAAAGAAGTCTTCTTTCGACGAGTTGTCCATTTTGATGAAGGATTCAACCCCACATCAAATCCTTCTCCATCTTCAAATTGTCATGTAGACAATGGTGTTGAACATGTTGACAATTTTGCTTTAGAATATGATACTGACCCTTTTGAAGTTCAACATCAACATCAACTGGAAGAAAATATACCAAATGCACCAATAGAGCATGAGCATCCTTAACAGGAACAAATTGATCAATAACTGCATCTCATGAGGATATTTCGTGAGAGAAAGAGGCCTGACAGGTATGGCTATGAGCCAATTGATTTCAGTGATTCAGCCTCAGCCTCTTTCCCTATTGAGTCGCAAACAATAGGTGTCTATTTTTTAATTCATACTATCTCAAATGGTCCACAACAATTTTATGAGACTGTTGACATACTTTAGTGGGATGCTGCCATGACAGAGGAGTATTCTTCATTGATGAAGAATCACACATGGGATCTTGTCTCTCTTCCAAAGGGACAAAAGCTAGTTCGTTGTAAATGGAACTATAGAACCAAATATGCAGCAGATGGCTCTATTGACAAGCATAAGGCACATCTTGTGGCCAAGGGATTGATTACTCTGAGACTTTTTCACCTATTGCTAAGATGAATTCTATACGCCTTGTGATTTCACTAGTTGCCTCAAAAGGCGGGTCAATCTACCATATGGATGTAAAGAGCGCCTTTCTACATGATGATTTAGATGAGGAAAGCTACATGGCGTTGCCCCATGGTTTTGTGTAGGATTCTTCTCTTGTTTGTAGGCTCCGATGTTCTCTTTATGGTCTCAAGCAAGCTCCTAGAGCTTGGTATGAGAAGATGGATAGTTTTCTGATTTCTTTTGGGTTTGATTGTTGTCATTATGATCCTACAGTTTACACTCAGAATCAGGGTATTGATCTCTTGATTTTGGTTATGTATGTGGATGATGTAATTCTCATGGGGAGTTCTTCATCTATGATTTAGAGTATTTAGCAAGCATTGATGGGACAATATGATATGACAGATCTAGGGATTTTGCATTATTTTCTTGGTCTACAAGTTCTTCAGTTTTCTGAAGGAATCTCCATTTTTCAGTAGAAGTATGCACTTTATTTACTTCAGCATTTTGGCATGGTTGATTGTAAACCTGAACCTACTCCATTTCAGTCAGGAGTCACCCTTTCTTATAGTTTCTCCTCACCACGTGTTAATCCTTCGTTGTATCAACAACTAATTGGGAGTTTGTTGTATCTGACTCGTACATGTCCTGACATATCTTTTGCAGTAGGACTTGTCTCTCAGTTCTCTCAAGATCCTCATGAGAGTCACTGGAAGGCAGCAAAGCGGATTCTGAGGTACATTCAGGGTACTACCAATTTTAGTATTCAGTACTCTTCTGGTGCTTCCCAACTTGTGGGATTCACTGACTCTGATTTGGCTGGTTCGGTTGATGATTGAAAGTCCACATCTGGCTTTGTCTATTGTCTTTGCTCCGCACCTATTACATGGCCTTGCAAAAAGAAATCTGTAATTTATTTATCCTCTATGGAAGTTGTATATCATGTTGCAGTTCTTGCTAGTCATGAGGTTCTTTGGCTTCGATAACTCTTGACAGAGTTTTTCATTCAGCAGGATCATCCCACCACTATTTGGTGTGATAATTAGAGTTTCATACACATTTCTCGTAACCCAGTGGAACATCAATGGACCAAACACATCGAGATCCACATGCACTTCATTTGCCAACTCATCCAGGATTGTGTTCTTAGCCTAGAGTATTTGCCTACTGAAGCACAAGTTGTTGACATCTTCACTAAACCTTTGGCATCACCTCACTTTCTTCAGCTACGATTGATGCTTGGGGTGAAGGAAGTTGTCTCTGGGGGGTTATCTTGAGACCTCCTACCTTCACTTTTTTATGTTTTTTTCTCTCTTTAGGGGAGAAGTTTTTTCCTACAAGTTTTCTCCTTTTCTCCACTTATGAGAGTTTGTATTGGGTACCTTCATAGGCCTAGTAGCTAGGACCCATATTTTTGAGCTTTTTTGTACTTCCCTAAGTTGCACTTATGGGGGGGTGTTGATGTATAAGTTTACTTAGGATAGGTAGGACATGTCATCCTTCTTGGTTGTTTGTGGAAAAGCACCATGTGCTTCTTTGACTTATCACTGGAGTGGGTAGATTTTCCAACCATCTCCTTGTATTATTACTTCAATGAGTGGGTTATCCATCTACCTTCATCAATGATGTCTCCTCTCAACCTATTATAAATATAGGATCTCTTCAATGTAATCAGGCAAGCAAATCAATTAGATCGGTCTCTTTTTTGTAGACAAGCAGATCAATTAGATCAGTCTCTTTTTTGTAGAAGGTTGTTGGTTTTTGCAGTTGTCTCCTTGAGCCTGTGATATTGTATTTTCTCAATATCTACACTTCAGAACTAGGATGATAGAGTGGTCATTTTAGAAAACGGATCTGCGTAAGAATGAAGGAATGATGACGACAGCCTGTGTAACAATGGTCGCCGCATTTGTGAGGAACTGATGCACATTAGATTGATTGTTTTTAAGTTTGGCTGCATCGTGAAGAAATCACCCAACAACTCTGATGTGAAGTTTGGTTGCATCATGAAGAAATCACCCACCATCTCTACGTTTTTTAATCCCATCTATTCAAAATTCACTTGGATCGGTCGTATGTAGTGCACCTGAGCTTGGAGGTTATGGATTTTAGCACGATTGTATTGGTAGTGTTAATCCCAATGTTAATGGAGTTTACGGATCTCAGACAGCTTCTCTACAGGGTTTGAAGACATATCAGAGTTTGCAGCTCGGGAAATCTCCATTGCATAGAACGTTGCAGTTGGGCAGTGGTTCTTTGGGTGGAATGCATTGATAGAATGTTGAAGATGTTTTTTGTTAAGAACATGTGTTTCCTTTTAAGAGGTCACAAGTTAAAATCCATAGGGGGGTAGGGTATGTATACCTCCGTAGAATTTACCAATCAAATCATTGGGTGGAGGGGGGTCCCTTGTCCCACAAACAAGGGGGTCTCATACACCAATTTGGTGTGGCTTGGTCGTGACCTTGAAAATAGATTATCTTATCTTATCTTATCAACTTATTTATTTGGGATTCATTGAACTTGGGGAGCGTAATTGATATTGGACAACATTGATCTTTGTTTATTATGTTTTTCTTAACAAACTCTTGACTTTTTCAAGTAGTTGATGATGAGCTCGCAACTTCAAAGTGAGGATTGAGTACACAAATATTTGCTAGGGGTTTTAGGTAAAAGTTGAGGGCATAATGAATAATGAGAAGCAATATTTTCTAGGTGTTTTTGTGACTTCTTAGATTAATGAATGAATGTTTTTAATGCTACCTATAACATCTCCATGAGTGTGTAGTTTTACAAGACATGATATAATTTAAAGAGGGATTAAGACCCTCTGCTTGGAAATCGAGACCTTTGAGTGAGTAGGTGAAGATGAATTGGTAAGATAGTTGAAATAGAATTTTTCAAGGAAGAACATCACTCCATGGAAGTTTAAATGATTTGGCAACTTTGACGAGAAACTTAGAGGAAAGTTTTACCTTTGATTTCCTTTTGAATTCAGATTGTGGACTTTGTGGTGCAAGAGGAAAGTTTTACCTTTTATTTTCTTTTGAATTGAGATTGTGGACAATGTGGTCCAGACAGAATCCATTCCCAAATCGAGGAAAGGAGTAGAAATTTTGTGTTCTCTCTATAAAGCTTCTTCATTTATAATTTTTTCTGCAGGTATTTGGCACGTCAACCTTTGTGATTTATTATTCAAGCACAGGGTTTCCCGTATTCCTGCTTGGTGTTGAAAATCATAGAGACAAAAAGTCAAAGCATCGATGACGCATTCAATCTTGAGGGAGAATTCAACCCTAGAATCATGGTAACTTGCAAATAGTCTTTTTTTTATTTTGAAATCAAGTGTGGAGCTATAGTTCTAGATACCTAGCCTAACATAGTTCATTTTGTAAGTGTTAGTACACACAAATATAGAGATAAGCGTGAGAGTGTATTATTCATTAATATGATACATATATAAGTACATTCATGTGACCTTTGGATTCGGATTCCAAGAGGTATCTTGGACTCTCGACGACCATTACACTCACTTCACTTTTCACATTCCTTCAAGTGTGTAACCCTAACAGATTACGTTTCCAACATTCCCCCCTTTAATCTGAAGGGCTATATGTGAGTCCAAGAAAAGAGTTGAAGACTGAAAGTGGACAATTGAAATCTAGAAGTGGACAACTGCCAATGGCTGAATGTGATCTCTAAATCTTGTGGTTTTGGGATGATCGCAAACTAAAAGGCTACCAGAAGTTGATGTCTTCTACTAAATGGTGATGGTGGTTTAAGGAATACCACAAACCATTCAGGTGGTTTATGGATGACCACAAACTATCGAACTTGTCTCTAGGGCTCAATGGTTCCTGGAACATTTCCTAAGTTAGCTAGAAGCTGGAAGTTGATGTCTTCTTCTAATTGGAAGTGCTATCAAATGTTGGTTTAAAGATGAACATAAACTATTCCCTAGAAAAAGATGATGCCTTCTACAAAATGGAGGTTTAAGGAAAACCACAAACCATTGTCTACCAGAAGCTGAAAGTCTTCTACTAAGTGTTGGTTTAAGGAAAACCACAAACCAATCTGGTGGTTTTGGATTACCATAAACCAAATCACGCTCGCTTGTCACACTCGCTTGTTACTGCTTGATTGATAGGACTTCAAAACTTGAATCATGACTATCAATCATTGATATAGTTCCCCCATGTTAGATACAAGGTGAGAAGAAGAAAATATCTCTACTACAATATGTGTCAATACTCAAGAATGAATTTGTCAGTATGACCAATATATCTTCTTCATTGTCTTAGAAGTCGACACCAAAAATTCACCCATTTACAGAAAAATCACAAGTAATTTTAACAAAATGACTATTTACAAGTATACCTTGATTTTTTATTTCAACGGATTTTCACGATTGAATGTGTCATCTCTCGTTCTCCAAAGAACTGCCACCTTCTCGATCTTCTTTCCAAAATCTAAGCACTGGAATGAACTAAATATTTTCCCTGATCAATGAGATTGATGTGGTTCACGGGTTGAAAGTAGGAATCCATATCGCAAGTGAGAAATGTGCTCTTCCACAAAACAAAGGCCTTACTCTTCCTTCTAGTATTTGTTTGAGAATATGTTAGATCTCTTATTTGGGTGGAGTGAAGTTTGACCACAAGGTTTATACGAGTCTTTGAGATTATGAATGTGAGTTTTCCCTCTCCTACTACGAGAATAAATGTATGTATGCTTCTTCAAGGGCTACTCAAGGTAGGCTAGAAATATTTTTCTTAGAGGCATTATGTCAGTCTTTCTAGGATTATCTTCATTGAATGAGACTGGAATTAATTTGAGTAGAAATATTCTTCACTCTATATCTCTCTCAACGCCTTAGTGCTAGAAAATTTTCTTCATTATCAATTGTCCCTAGCTTCTCATTATGATGATGAGAATATAATTAGTGAATGTTGTTGTAAAAAGGAATCCCAACAGGAGGATGCCTCAAACAATGTAGGTTTTATGGTACAGGTCACGTAGAACAACGCGGGTTTTAGCATGACAGTCACGTAGAGAAGCGCTAGTATTAGGGTAAAAGTTGCATTTTTGTCGTACAAGATCATACAATAGATTTGGCAGTAGATTAGTGTTGACATTTGAATCTATCAAGACCGAAACAGCAACCTCACGAGGATATGAATCTCCATACATTTTTATAGAGGTGGTACTTCTCTTTGGCTAAATATCTTCTTTAAATATTTACATAAAAAATAATATAGGATTATATCAAATGAGAAAATCCAAATCTTTATAGATCAAGAAAATTCAAATTGCTGAAAAATAAATATATATGGAAAATTCCTGAGAAGTGTACCAGGAACCTCAAATATCACACATTGCAAAAAATAAAAATATCCTCACATCCATCACAGTATAATAAAGTTTCTGATCAAATTCAAAATAAAAGGAAATGGTCCAAATGCACAAGAGAACTTTGAAAGAGTACTACTTATTACAATCAAAGGAAGATTTTGATAAATCAATTTCAAATATCTTATACTCAAAACTCAGAGTTATAAAATACAGTCAAAATCGATTCTGAAATAGTTCTCTGGAATTTCTCAAAAATGATAATGTTTGTTACAATATTGGAAATTTAAAGGTGTTTGTCCATAAATGGATTGGGATTGCGGCTCCCTTGGACCATAAAAAATATTTACAAGAAATATGATGAAGAAAGAAGAGTGTGGAACAGAACTCTAGCAGCGGGATCTGGAAAGAAGACAAAAGGAAGTTATCAGAATTGAGTTATATTTTTCTAATGAAAGAATAAATACAACTAGATGGACTCTGATAAGGAAGAAGGTATGTAATCAGCACAGACTTACTGTGATGGAATCTCTCTCTTTCATTTGCTTGTTGACGCGCCTTTGTATCATTGCTTGTTGTGGTTATGTAACCGGTTATAACTGTTTCCGTTGGAATCTCAAAAATATTGATTATAGATTTGTTTAACCATTCTTGAATATATTCTTTTAAAGGAGAAATGATCACTTCTTGCTTGATTTTAATATTAAATAATTCACTTTCAATTTCCCTAAGATCAATTGATAAATTTTGCAATGTTGTTTCAATATCTTCATTTTTTATTGTATACTCCACAAGCCAACTATCAATATCATCATAAGCATATTCCACCATACAATCAATTTTTTTTGCCAATGATTTTTTCAAATTTTCAACTTTCTCTTCAATTTTTTGTCTGGTCATGAGCATTGAATTTGATATGAAATTTGGAACTGGAACTTCAATGGTAGTGCCTGCAATATCTAAACCAACATTTTTATAATATGCCTCGGTATTTTTCCATGATAATTCATTAAGTTGACTTAATAACCCTCTTGATGTATTAATCCTTTCAATCCAACATGCCTTTAATTGTTTCATGCGGCTTTGAGAGGGAAAATCTTCTTGTTTTCCCTTTTGTTTTGTCATTGCCTAGACTTTTGCAACAAACATGGCAACCTTGTCTGTAAGAAATCCTTCATCATTTTTTAAATTTGAATTCAAATATTCTTTAGTATTCTGTATTATGAGCCTGAGAGAAGGAAATATTTTTGCTAAGTCTTATAAATCTAAAATAACTAGAATTATTTTCTTTATATTTTCCTCCATGAAATGTGAGGTAGCAGTGAGTAAACTTGATATTCCTTTCATTCTTAGACTTAACTTAAGGATCCTTTGAAGAGTTATGTCAAGTTGAATCATAGAAATAGGGGTAGCCAATATGAGTGGAGGCATAAGCGTCGCTTCCAATTATTTGACTCTCTCCTTAAGCCTAAGATTTTCCTCTTCCATATCAGTTATTGAAACATCTAGTGCATCCCCTGTAACCATATGAATTGAAGATAATTTTGATGGAATCATATTTTTAAGATCAATGGTAGACCGCTACTTTCCTTTTTTGTTCTTTGAGGTTCTTTCAAAAACCAATTTCTTTGAAGATTTATCAAATAATGCATTATGTACATAAAAGGTTTATTCATCAAAGAAAACTTCATCTTGAACAGCAAGTGCATAAGTGAACTGTACATTTTCTTGGGCCTGTTTCTCTTCATCCGGGAACTGGATATTTTCGATATCAATATCTAAATCCATATCATCAAGCAAGATATCATTTTCAGGTATGTTTTGTTCTTCCCCCCTATGTTGAGAATTGATTCTTTTTCTTTTCACTTGCAATTTATGGGGGTTCTCTAGACTTCCTCGAGGAGGATTTCTTTCTCCGTCATCATCTGAATTATTGTTTGTGGGTTTTCTTTGCTGGGCCACTACAGAATGAGGATTTGATTTAGGTAAAACACCTCTATGAGAAACAACGGGTGACTGAGCACTTCTTTCTCTTGAAGGTTTCCCTCTTTCCTTATAATGCTATGTAGTGCTTACAATGGTCTCTATATCACTAGAAATTTCATTAACATTTTGAATAGGAGGGTCATGACTGTCAGCTTCTTCTTCTCCAAGCATGGGTCTGTTAACTAATGTGGGACTTAGTCCGACTGACATCATATGATTATAAAAAATGTGGTTAGGATCAAACCCCTTGATTTATTCTACAAAATTTAGATCATATTGGTCGAAATGTGAAGCATATTCATCAATCTTAGCAATTCCTCTCAACAAAATATCACCAACTTTCCAAGGAAGAGGAATAAAGTGGTTTTTCCTTGTTTCATAAAAGAGATGAAACCAAAATTTATATTGTCTTGCCACTTCTGTAATAAATAATGTGTTTGACACATAATAAGGGAGACAGATAGGATTTTCATGAGAATAGAAAATTATAATGATGTTATGAATATCCATTTTCTTCAGAACTCCCTTTTTATTCAGAAAGGCACATGCTTCCAATGAAATTCTATAATTATCTTCCCCAAAGAGAAATCACTTAAACTCGGACACAAAATCATTATAAACTTCATAAAAATAGTGGATAATTTTTTGTCTCCATGGAGCTTGATACCACATAGTAACAGGGTCAACCTTTGAATTTACCCTCTTTCCAATACTCAAGCCTTTAAAAGTATGACAATATGTGATGGCAAAAATCAGATAAGAAGACATATAGAACCTTTTTTCAACCTTAAAATTCATTAATTGTGCTGAAATTTCATTAGAAATGATTTTTTCCCAGTCGAAGATAGCATTTTAATGGATTGTAAAATGTAGAATATATAGGGCCAACTGAGGGATAGTTGCTATAGAATCCTGACTAGTAATTCTAGTAAAAATCCAAGCGATTTTTTGATAAGGGTTTTTCAAAGAAATTACCTGGATTCTAGATAAGTCTTGTGGTATTGTTGCAAGGTCTTGTAAATATTCCTGCAAGAGTTCAATTCCATTATTTCTCCCTTTAATCAAATTTCTAGCTTCCTCTCCTTTGTATGTTAAATTCAGCTTTGGTAATTTCAACATTTTCTTGAAAACTGAAGGCACCAATGAAACATGATCCAGGAGATCAAATTTTGCTCAAAAATTCAAAGTGCTCAGAATCGCTTCAAATCGAATGGGAGTGTAGGCGTCGTCGTTATGAACCCAACGCAACTCATTTGGGTCCAAACGGACGTCGGGAGAGAGAGATATTGTGTTCTGTTCAAAACGACAAACAGGCAAAAAAAGGGGATGTTGACTGTACAGTCTGTACAGTCCGTATGGATGCTAACGTGGCATGTCCGTATGACATGTGGTAGAGCAGAATTGGCAGGACCATATGACATGTGGCATTCATTGGTTGGCAGATGTGGACGAATGATATTGCGACACGTGGCAGATTTTGATTGGTTGTACGGTGCCACGTGGCCCAGTCGTGGGCTGCCACGTGGCACCTTGTTATTGGTTGGTTGTATAAAATTTATTTGGGGTCCACCGGATTCGACCTCGTGACCTCCACCCACATGCATAGCCTTTGCAAAGTTCGTGCTACCAATGCGCCACCATAGTAGTTCTTACTATGTAATGGGTTTGCAATTATTTAAGTTTGAGTTGATGTGTGGTTGGCGCGAGGGTCCAGGTTGGGGCTTAGCCCCAGCCCCCGGTCGTATATTCAATACCATATGACCCTCTATCACACCATTGGCATGCACGTGCAGATTTGTATTGTGGTTCAAACGGTTATACAACGCCCGCCACTTGTCCATTATCTATTCGCCTTTGGGACGGAGTCCCGTTTTGCGTTTGCACGTGGTCACATGGGCCACATGACCTCGGCCTTGGCGGTTAGGGGCTAGGTGCGCCCATAACCATCCTACAATTTGCACCGTTTGTGCGGTTGCACCTGGTTCTGAGTTTTAACGCATAAAAGCGTGTGGGGGCTAGGTTGAGGCAACAAGGGTGCATTTTGTCGATCCAGAGACAGTAAGTTTGAAGGAGAACTTCCAGGAAGCCTATCTTCTTCAATTTTTGGCCAAACGAGGTGCCGAAAAAGCCCAACTAGGGGTTTTTGGACGTTCTGAAGCCATTGGAGCCATCTATTTGGCATTTTGAGCATTATAAAGCACATATTTGAACACTTTGAGCAAATAATACAAAAGATCCATTGGAAGTTGGACCAGGAGATGTAGCCCAAGAGAGGGGTGAACTCCTTTATCATTTGTTGTGTTATGTGTTTAATGTTCATTTTTTATTGTTGTTGTTTATATGCATCTTGAATGAGTAATTTCTATAAAAGTTGTGTTGCAAACTTGATCCATTTTCATTTTAACACATGAGTTAAATCTTCCAAATAATTTCAAGAATACAAGTATTCTTCATTTTTAGATCAAGTTGGTATCAGAGCATAGGTTTTTGAAGACTTGATTATTTGCAAGTGTTTTGTTTTTTGATTCTCACAAGGTTGGAACTCACAAGAGGAGAAGGTCAACTTGTAGAGCCAAGTTCTCATCCTTCAAGAAGGAAGATTATATCATCACCGTAAGCTTCAAGGAGACATTCACCAAGTATGGTTCATGAAGAGAGTCGTGAACATATTCCTACAGAAGATGAAGATATCAGAAAGGATTTCATGGAAATGAGAGAAACGATTAAACTCTTGATGGAATAAAGGAATACAAGGTTGCAAGGTGAAGGCTCCAACCCTTCAAAACACAAGGGAGACAGTGGTGATAAAACTCCAAATGGAAATGGAGGAAATGGTGCTTCTCCACCACCCTCACCTCCATCTTCTTCTTCTTCTTCTACCAGTTCAAGACCTCTTCCAAATTCTCAAAAAGGACATGGTAAAACTCCTTCACAAATTCCTTTTTTAAAGCTTGATATTAAATTCGAAATTCCAATATACAATGGAGAAGTAAATGCTGAGAAATTAGATAATTGGATTCGTCAGATTGAGGTGTATTGTAGGATACAAAAAATTCAAGATGATGAAACAAAGATTCAGCTTGCTTCTTTAAGATTGGATAGTGCAGCACTCATTTGGTGGGAATCCAAGACTCAAGAGGACATGAAGAAACATGGTAAAATTTTAACCT
>ML787246.1:286902-319390 GCA_009831015.1 Picea engelmannii
GCTAATCAAATTTTAGATTGGCATCTTGCACACATATGAAAGAACATTGACATAAGCATGTAAATACATTTTTGCACACATGATCCATAAGACACAAAAGACCAAAAAACCATATATAATATCATAAAGTAACCAGAGTACATAGACGGATGCAAGCGCCTCAAAAATAGGACAGATAAACGAGTCACGGGGCTTATGCCCTCAAAAAATATATATAAGTAGTGCTCGTGGCACGTCAAAATGTCTAGCTAAAATCAGGGCCTATGGTCCCTGTTATACTGGTCCACAGCATTGGCTAAACATTGAAACAACTGGACCCATGTCCGTGGTGCCCCCACTACATGAGGCTGCATAGATGGTGGCAGGTCCTCAATCTCTGCCATCGGGACCGTGCGAGTGAGCGAGGTGAAGTTACGCTCAACCTGTCTAAAAACCCACTTAGCCTCCCTGGCTAGAAGATCTCCTACTACTATTGGTCCCCCAGCAGCGGCAGGTGTAGTCCCTGGCTGAGGATGACACCTGTTCCTCACATAGTCAGCGGGTCGTACAGGTCCCACGTCTGCACACAATGAACACATATTCGTCAAATACTCTGGCATAACAAAAAAAAATGATATATATAAGAAAACAACATAAATGTTACATATACAAAAAAAAAACTACAAAGGTGGAGACTTACCCATCTCCCCTCGCGCCTCACCAGGAGGTACTGGTATCTCCGGGTCTCTCGAAAATTCAATCCCGGCATAAGGGTAGTCCTCTATAACTGGGATTTGTCGTGACAGCCATGCAAAAAAGTCATCATCGAAGGACTCATTGGTCCTTCCACCACCCTATCGCGGCAGTAGTACTGCCCATCTACATACAGCAGGAAGAGAGGCCTGGTGTACTCATACCACTACTCGAGGACTAAAACTCGGAACTCTCTCAAAAAAGAACAAACGCAAAATGGTCCTGAACCCGAAGTTCCTATGTGTCCACAAACGGCAATTTGTCAATTGCCTCTTCATGCACTCAAGCAAAGTGGTACTCCAATCAAAAACTTGTGCATTTAAGCACTGGACAACACAGTCAATCTATGCACGGGACGCCTGATGTAGAGCCGCAGAACCAGTAATTCACCCAATAATCAATACTATTGCCTGTAGCGATAGGTTAGTGATCTTGCTTATAGGCACCTGCGTGCTCACGCGATCAATATCAGTTGCACAGTATAGACCTATCAGTTCAGCTATGTTATGCAGCCCCACAGGAAAAGTCCGAAAATTGACTGGTTCCCCTCTCCTAGAGAGGCTAGTTAAAAAGTAATTGTCCTCGACCGTGGGCATCAATGACTGCCCCTCTAACATGAATGCCTCTGCATTCGGATGCCAGTAGTCAACCAAGGCATTCAATAGCCTAGCTTGTGCCCACATGAAAGGACATAGAAAAAACTTGAGTAACCCACACTGCATCAATGTAGCCACAGCATTGGGGTCTTCCCCGACCAACTCATTCACCTCTTTGTGCTCTCTTTCTCTCCAATGGACATACATCCTGCAAAACAAAAAAGGGTCAGGAGAGTTAAACCCTTACTTTTTGTGTCTTTAGCATTCAATAAGGGGGCCCATGCGTGTTGTATTGGCGACAGTCGCATGTACATGAGAGCAGTGTTTACTCTACCCAAATGTACACACGGCCTGTCCTGAGACAGCCCATGTGGACCTAGGGCCGACCTTTTAAAGGTCGATGCACCCCTAAAAACTAAAACCCAATGCATAATTAAAGACATAAAATGCAAGATAAGGGAGTTTGTACTTACTTGGTCCAGAAAGAAGTTTGTTCCGTCCACTGTAGCTCCTGGAATCACCACTTTAACAAAGGGGGTCTTTTGGCTCCAGAGTCAATTTCAAAATCAGCAATGGTGATAATGAGCTGCCACCCTCTATTTATAGACCTTTTTGGCCTCTTTTTGTCACTTTTTTGGCCTCCCTTATCATTTTCTTTATACCGAAAGCCATTTAGTGTGATTAAGGAGTTGCATAGGAGGGATTTGATCGGGTATTGGGACTGTTTTTTTTTTTAGTTTTGAGTATTTTTCGACAGTCCGTAGAAATTTTTTTCGACAATCAACTTGAACATATAGGTTAGGCTTCTACCCTGATTTTTGTATCTCGTTGTCTTTTTCCTTTACCATAGGATCGATCCCATAAGGTTGTGACATGGAACCATCATCTTTGCTTTAGAAGTGTCGCAACTTGGTGGTAGAGCTTACCGGAACATGAATGCCCTAGGTAGATCCTGGTTGCATTATCGTATTCATGCTGCCCCTAAAAACACTGTAGGCTCGAGAGTCCTTGTAGTTTTTCCTGAATATGAGTTTGAGCCTCATTTGCATGATTCTTCTTCACTCTTGACCTCACCCTCATGACTCCCAAAAAATAACGGGTCTTCTTTCAATCGCTTTTCAGACCCTCTAAATATGAAAAGATTGTCGAGCGATCTTGTGGCCTTTCACGCTTGTTAAACTGAAATTTGAAGTCACGTCTGTCCTGTGGTAGTTTACCCCTTTTTCGGTCCGGACGGTCAACTGTACGAACAAAGTTATACTCTATGGAACTTCAACTCTATAGGTATAATTTTATCCCTTTTTTGGGCTTGAGGGACTAAACTTACGAAGAAGGAACCCCCACGAAGTCCATAGTTAAGCTCTTTTCAAACTCCCTAAAATTGAAAAGATCGTCAAGTGACCTTATTCTTTCACACTCATTAAACTGGTCCAAAAGAACATTCCTGACGGAGTCCATAGTTAAGCTTTTTTCAGACTCCTTAAAAATGAAAAAATGGTCGAGTGATATTGTCCTTGTCACACTCGTTAAAATGGTTTTGAATAGATGTCTTGTCAGTGCAAGTTTACCCCTTTTTCAAACCGACTAGACTATCTTCGAAAAAGGTACCCCAACGGAGTCTCCTTTTATGTTTTTTCAGACTCTTTGAATATGAAAACCACCAAGCTTACCTTCTCTAGGCTCGTTAAACTTACATCGAAGAACGTTACCATTGTATGTTTTATTAACCACGTTTGCATACCTTATACACCAGCCTTGTAACAGTTTGCTTCTGTGTCTTAACACCTTTGGCCCCCGGAGGATTTTTCCCAAGTATCATTCTACTAGAACATCAGTCTTGTCCTTGTGCCCTGAACTTGTATGTTGGCAACACTCGTTCCTCCATTGTAATGTAATATTCCTTTATTCTTTTTCCAAAAATTATTGAAAAAGACAAAAAAAATCAAATATACCCCAAAAAGAGGAAGGGAAAAGTATTTTCTTTATTGGCAGCATAATGATTCGCCCTTCGATAAAGCACATTTTTTCGTTTGTTCATCAGACTATGGGATGTAGTACGACCTTAGGAAGATTTTTCTCGCTATATAGAGTTGTGTCCTCCACCGTTTGGTTATCCTTCCAAACATATGGAGAGTTTGCGTTGCCTCCTACTTCGTAGACTTATGATTAATGCCATGTTGCCTGAGTCTCATCATTTGTCGTGCTATTGTCCAAGGGAAGTGTTTGTCACTAAGCCTGAGTCGGCCCCGCTGCAATTTGTCTCTTGTCCTCATACCCGGACATCTTGAATGTCCCATCAAGTCCTTATTCAAAATCAATGAAGCCTTCAGTCTGATCATCAAGTCCATGATCGACGAGCCATTCAAGACCTCTGGGTAGTGCAGTCGTACACTCATATTACACTCCTACCTGAGTTTTGAAGATTTTTAAGTAGTTTCTCAAGCTCTGAAGACCTCATCTCCAGCCATCAGTTCGTATCAACTTCTAAAAGATGGATACTCTATATGTATATCTTTTTGATTTCGAGGTGTAGCTTCGTTGTGTATTGTTCGTGGCTACTCTTTATATAGTTATATGACATGGATCTACAGTGTATTTGATTGGTAGCCATGATTCTATTTTATCCCGAGCATGGGTATGCCCGCCTCGGTGAGACATTTGTTATTTTGTAGATGGCACCTCCCAGTTCCTGATCCTTGGGCTCAATCGTTCAGCACATCAGTAAAGATTGCTAATGTATTTTGGCCATCAGATGCTCTTCTGACCTCACACATTAGGGGGCATCTGTTATAACCCTAAATTGCACCATACCTGCTTACCTGGCATCAGGCCATCTCAGATCCCTTCTTTGCCAAAGCATTGTTGAACAACTCTTTAAAAATCCTCTTTTATAAGGGCCCACGCGCCCTACTCCATTATTGCACGCATGTACATGCTAGCTGACCTAAAACAGCCCGCGTGGACCGACAAAAGCACGAAAAAAGGAAATTTGTCGATGGAACACATAGCTCTGAGTGAGTTAACTGAAACTCCTGACCATGCATGGCCGAGGGTTCATCCAAATACCTAGCTTCTTCTAGCCTATAAAAGAAATGCTAGGAGTCCCATTTGGAAGAGGAAAAATTTAGCAAAGAAACTCTGCCCATTTTCATATTCCCATTGTCCCAACCCTTTAGCCATCCTTATGCCAACAGAGAGAGAAAGCAAAGAAGTTGGAGGATAGTTGAAGAGGAGCCCAAGATCAGGTTCGTGAAACAGTGGCCAGTCTCGACTTTTTGTAAGTTGACTCATTCAAAATAATAAAGAAAATGCTTTTCCCATCCCAATTCATGAGTTATTCATAATTTGTTAAGTACATGTTTGAATTTATAACCTGTTAGTCTATAGGTAAGACGCATGTGTAGTTTTTGCTTGTCTTGTATGCATGTCAACATTGGAAAGGATAGTTGTGAACAAGTGATCAAGTGCAACAAGGGATCGACATCAAACGCCTGGAAAGAGGTAGGTTGATCTAGCCATGTTTTACTGAAAAGAAATAGGATTTAAGTCTAGGGACGAAGGTAGAAAGTAGTTTTTCTCTTGGTCATATCTGCATGCAAAGCATAACCCTATTTGCTAGTCTGTAAGGAGATTTCCCTCACAACAGAATTATGTTATAACCCTAAATTGCACCATACCTGCTTACCTGGCATCATGCCATCTCAGATCCCTTCTTTGCCAAAGCACTGCTGAACAACTCTTTAAAAATCCTCTTTTATAAGGGCCCACGTGCCCTACTCCATTACTGCACATGTGTACACATTAGCTGACCTAAAACAGCCCGCGTGGACCGACAAAAGCACGAAAAAAGGAAAGTTGTCGACGGAACACACAGCTCTGGGTGAGTTAACTGAAACTCTCGGCCATGCATGGCCGAGGGTTCGTCCAAATACCTAGCTTCTTCTAGCCTATAAAAGAAGGGCTAGGGGTCCCATTTGGAAGAGGAAAAATATAGCAAAGAAACTCTACCCATTTGCATATTCCCATTGTCCCAACCCTTTAGCCATCCTTATGCCAGAAGAGAGAGAAAGAAAAGAAGTTGGAGGACAGTTGAAGAGGAGACCAGGATCAGGTTCACGGAATGGTGGTCRGTCTCGAATTTTTGTAAGTTGACTCCTAGGAACTCTAACTGCTTATGAAATGAGGATAGGTAAAGATAAACCCACCTCTAGAGAAGCATCATTTAAAGCAAATAAGAATGACGATTCTGAGCCTGATGAAATGGAAGAAAAAWTTGTGAGAAGACTAAAGAAAGGATCAGACAAGTACCAAGGCAAGTTTCCCTTCAAATGTTTTATCTATGGAAAGATAGGTCACTTTTCTTCTAAGTGTCCACACAAGAAGAAGGACTAGAACTCTGAAGGTGAAGAGTGTTGATACTATGGTAGTTGCGGGAGGTATTTACCTCCACGTGTAAACCTGACAAGGATAGAACACTCCAAGAATCAAGAAGAAACCCTAATGAGTTGGATAATAACCCTAGAAGACTTGTCACCTCAAGAAGATAATTAATATTAGGTTATTAGCCTCTAAGAGAAGAAGTCGGCTAGAAGAAATAATATATACTAAACAGACAAATACCCAGAATGAGAAGTCGGCCCAGGAAGTTAGCCATATTTACTATAAATACATGAGGTCAGTCTTCATTCTGGCAGGCAGTCTCAGAATTGCAGAGCAGCACTTGTGCGCACTGCAGTGCCCAGTTTTGTGTGCATGTTTGGAGGAGAGTTGCCATTGCAACCACTGCAACTAGCAGATCAAGTTTGGCTTGGACTATCTCTTAGCTAGGGTTTGGACTATCTGATTAGCTCTTATTTGATGTGCTATCCTTGGGGAAAGGTGAGCTACCCTTTGTTTGGCTATCTAGCCTAGGGTTTGCTTCCAAAAATATTCTCAGTCAAGGTTAAGGTGCTCGAAGGGTGGCTTCAGCCTATGGTGGGTGACAATAGTGATATTGTCAATGGTAAAATGAGCACATCCATTATATTCTAATAGGTTATGGGCCCACACCTCCTTCCTTCAGTCTAATCGTTGGAAGGAAACATAGCCATAAGGATATTAAGCTCGTTGAAGAACTGTCACTAGGGTTTCTATCAGAAGCAGTCACCATAGCACTGTCGCTAGGATTACTAGCAGGTGCAGTTGCAGAAACCCTAATCCACTCATTGAGGAACCTTAAGTGAAGGGATTGACCTAATTTCTGGATAGATCATTGTGCCCTAGCCTAGCGCATCTCCTGATACTCTCAGCAAGCCAAGATGTCAAGTTTGATTTGTTGGTCAGATCTAGGGTTGACCAAGTCAAAGCAGCCATGACTTACTCTTTGAAGTCAAAAAACAAGTTAGATGGAGCTTCTAACTTCAAAGCGTGGAAGACAAGGATTGACCTCATCCTTGGCAAGAATAAAGTGTTGGATATCGTAAAAGGAAAGATCGTGGAACCAGAGTTTGAAGAAGGAAAAGAGAAAGAACCACAGAACGTTGCAGTTATGGAGAAGTTCAAAGACGGTGGCATCAATGCCATGAGTATCATAGTGGAATCCATAAAAGACCACTTGATACCCTACATCTCCCATCTTGACTCATCGAAGAAGATGTATGATGTCGTAACAAACCTCTTCTCAGTCAGAAACATTGGACAAATAATGAGTTTGAAGAATGAGCTCTGTGACATGAAGATGAATGATGATGACAGCATAACATCATACTTTGTGAGAATATCTCAATTAAGAGATCAACTACAAGCTATTGAAGAGATCATTTCAGAGAAGGAATTGGTAAACATAGTACTCAATGGTCTTCCCAAGACGTGGGATGCATTTGTCGCAAGCATGAACACAAGGAAGGTGTATCCGACATTTGAAGAACTTTGGACTTGTTGTGCTCAAGAAGAATCAAGAATCAGTGCAAAAGAGAAACCCCAAAAGAAGTATGATGATCAAGCCTTCACAACAAAATTCAATAATTTCAGGAACAAAAGGAAGTTTGGTTCAAAGAGGAAGACAAATCAAGAGAAATATATTTTAGAAATACAATGCTTCAACTGTCGAAAGTATGGTCACTACAAGAATCATTGTCCCGAGCTAAAGAAAAGGAAGGAGAAACACAAAATATCAGTTGCCAAAGAAAAGGAACCTACAAAGAAGACTAATCAGGATGAAAGAGACTTCTTCTTATGAAGGTAACAATACTCTTCTTAGTTCTTGTACATATCTTGTTTGCATCGTCTCTGTACATATCTTGTATATTTATCTCTTGGAAGATAATGTGTTCCAAGAAGAACTATACCTATGAAGAACAACAAGATAAGGATTTCTATCATTATATAAGATAGATAATACACATGAAAGGATGAAATACATCAAACAAATCACGTGGAAGCTATTACAAGATAAGCCAAAATCAGAATCAATCATGAAGAGACTTAGAAGAAGCAAAGACAGAAAGAAGTCAATAATCAAGAGAAAATTGGAGAAAGACTTATTATGTTTTGCAGAAGACAATAAAACAAAAGCATGGAATCTGTTAGACAAAGGGAGCTAATTATATATTGCATAAAACAATAAGAATGCAGACGAAAGCATGGACTCTGTTAGACGAAGGGAGTCGATTATATGCACTCATACATGAATCAAGGATTAGGAGGGAGCTAATCCTATGATCCATTGAAGATGATGAAGTATATATCCATGGTAGCAGCCACAAAAGACAGTATGTGTTCAGTTCAACCTCAGAAGAAGTCTTATTCAAAGAGAATCCTTAAAGTATCACTAGTTATCAACCCACATCCATGATTCTATAATGAAAGGAAGAAGTGGAATATTTAGGGCATGGAATCTATAAGAAACTCCATGGACCCAAGAGCTAAAAAAAACATCAGGAAGAACATGAAGATTCCAAGAAAGAAAGAGAATCCAAAACAACCAGTCGTTGTATTAAGAATCACAAGATTACGAACCTGATATGAACTCAATAAAAGAAATCAAGCAGAGGAACTGAAAGTTGTGATATATGCAAGCATTGCAAGATCTAGAACTAGAGATTCTACCAGATGGAGGGAGAAGATTACGATGATTACTTGTTCCAATAAACCATACATACCTCTACATGAGTCTTTATATCATCCACAATATCCATGGGTTGGAGTTCTACATCAGATGTATGCAAAGATTGTTCTCCAAAGCAATTGAACAAAAAGCGTATGAAGAGCAACCTCAAGACTTTGAAGCATACCAGAAAGAGACCCTTCTATGCAGATGGAAGAAGATAACTTGGTGGAGAACCTCCAGTGCACAGAAGATGCGTGGTGAATATTTTCTATAACAAAGATATTGTATCAAGATGATTACTTAGAAGATCAGATCTCATGATGACAGAAGAAGTGCCACATGTATATGTTCTAGTTTTCCAACAATGATATACTTTATTGATCAGAGCTGGATGAAGCCTTCAGAGAAAACCAGTGTTCCAGACCAAAGTACATTTGAAATCAAACATTGCATTATTAGTGATGAAGTCCAGAAAGGAGATAGTGGTTCTCTAATACATATCCCCATAGATGAGCAGATAAGAAGACATTTTGGTAAAGCTTCAGTCCAAGATGAAAGAGTTTGTGTACTCAAGCTGGAGCTCATGGATATGACTTCCTTATTGAAAAGGGAAGAAATGACTCCCAGGTTGAAAAGGAGCACTGATGTATTATTGATTGATGAGCAGTTCCTTTCCAATTCAGAAAGTGGATTGAGATTTCTGACGGACAGACATTTTCTAGTTCGTAAAATGGTCCAGATTGTTGATGTACCATAGACAGCAACTTCCCATTATGGTTAACATGGGGATTGGTCTAGGGCAGTCTCTCTTCTTGAGGGTTACTCAAGAATACTAGCCCACCTCGCCGGACAGCGATTTCTCATTGTGGTTAACATGAGGAATGGTCTGTTTTGGAGGTTGGTGCAGGACAGTGATTTCCTCTTGTGGTTAACATGGGAAATAGTCCAGACAGTCATTACTTAGGGTGT
Organism: Picea engelmannii; assembly: GCA_009831015.1. Classification (NCBI taxonomy): domain Eukaryota; kingdom Viridiplantae; phylum Streptophyta; class Pinopsida; order Pinales; family Pinaceae; genus Picea; species Picea engelmannii. The sequence goes on from ML787246.1 coordinate 296,287, forward strand.
ATTCATTCTCTCCAGATTGCACTTTGTTTAGTGCGGAGGGAATGGTCCAGGTTCAGCAATCAGGGATATACATTCCATAGGGTAGATTCATTCTCTCCAGGTTACACTTTGTTTAGTGTCAGAGGAATGGCCCAGGGTGAGGAATGGTCCAGACTCAGAAATCAGGATAGTCATTCTTCCTTGCTTGAGAAGAATGGTCCAGATAGCTCATCATTGATGTTATACTCTAAAAGCATATACTCTTTCAGATCTCATAGATGTGAGTGAAAGAATGGCCCAGATGATTCATTTTACATCATAACATTGTTTCTGTGCAGGTTGATATCAGATGATTGTTATGAAGACCATATATCTCCAGACAATAGATGTATACTACTGTGGTGGATGTGTTCCACTGTTTGATCAAGTATCTGTGTGGTACTTAGTGTGGTAGTGTACCGCTAGATTGTAGTTGTGTACTACTATGGATAGACACATTTGTGTTCTATTGAATGATATTGTTATGATTGCCTTGAAAACTATCAGCAGTGTTGAAAATAATTATCAGCGATATGAATGATGAACAGAGATTTCCCAGACAGAAAATGGTTCAGAACGTTTACTCTTCTAGATTAGAAGAATGGTTCTTGTATCACTTTGTGGAGTGAGCATCATGTATGATTACTCATATAGAATATGGTTTCAAGAGATGATGCAGCTAATGAAAGTGATGATGATGATGGTGCTCATGATCTAGTCATGATCTAGTCTATACAACTATGTTGATGCTACCGGGTGAATGGTATTTTTTGTGCTCAAGACCATTACCTGTAATACCTCCCTAGCTAGGAGGGATTGTTGATATTATGGTAGTTGTGGGAGGTATTTACCTCCATGTGTAAACCTGATGAGGATAGAATACTCCGAGAAGCAAGAAGAAACCCTAATGAGTTGGCTAATAACCCTAGAAGACTTGTTGGCTCAAGAAGATAATTTATATTAGGTTATTAGCCTCCAAGAGAAGAAGTTAGCCAGAAGAAATAATATATACTGAACAGACAGATACCCAGAATGAGAAGTCAACCCAGGCAGTTAGCCAGATTTACTATAAATACATGAGGCCAGTCTTCATTCTGGCAAGCAGTCTCAGAATTGCAGAGCAACACTTGTGCACACTGCAGTGCCCAGTTTTGTGCGTAGGTTTGGAGGAGAGCTTCCATTGCAGTTGCTGCAACTAGCAGATCAAGTTTTGCTTGGACTATCTCTTGGTTAGGGTTTGGACTATCTGATCAACTCTTGTTTGATGCGATATCCTTGGGGAAAGGTGCACTACCCTTTGTTTGGCTATCTAGCATGGGGTTTTCTTTCTGAATGATTCTAAGTCAAGGTTAAGGTGCTTGGAGGGTGTCTTCGGCCTATGTTTGGGTGACAATAGTGATATTTTCAATGGTAAAACGAGCACATCCATTATATTCTAACAGAAGTACAAATCCAAGAGATTTGGTAAAAAGAAAAGTTTATGTGTAAACAATTATGACTCTTCAAGAGACATGGATATTGATTCTTCTTGTGAAGATAAGGTTAATGACTTTATGCTTATGGCCAAAGAGGATTATGATTATAAAATCACAGGAAGTGATGTTAATGATGAAGAAGTTGTGATTGACTTGGAAGGAGAACCGATCAGTGCCCTAGAAGAAATCGCTAGATTCATATTTAAGAAGAAAAAGAAAAAACAATTGTTGATATAGTTCGAGAAAGACAGTAAAAAACCCGATGAAGAATTTGCCCTGCTAAAAGTGGAATTAGAAGAGGCAAAGAAAATAGAGGACATTTTGAAACTGTCATTATCAGAGAAGAAGGAAAGATGTGAATCCTTGGAAGAAGAGGTAGTAAAAACTAGAAAAGAGATGGAGAAGTTTAAAGCATTGTATCTCCAAAATATTCCAAGCATTAAAGCCTCAGCAGAACTAAACGACATTCTGAGCAAACAGATATCTCCTTTGTTGAAGACCGGTTTAGGCTATGTAAGTGGTTCAAGAATCAAATAACTAGAAATCAAAGAGCCAGTAAAGATGATCAAGTTCCAAGTCAATAGACAATTAGACTATGTGAGTACTCTGCCACCAAAAGCTAATATAGACAAGATGATCCCTCGTCAAAAACAAAGATATCAGAAGATGTAGCAACAAATTCCAAGAAGAAGGCCATCCTTCAGGTACCAAAATTTCTTCCATGGTTATTGTTTTCACTGCTTTAATTTTGGCCATAAGATTGCAAATTGTCAAATTAAGTTTAGAGACATGCAACTAAGGAGATCAAGAAATAAATAATCTTTGCAACATAGAACTAAACATCCAATGAGTAGACAAAGTTGCACCAATCACTTTGACCTATTTAACAATGAGCTCGAATGCCATAATTGTCATAACTTCGGCCACAAAGTTGCAAACTTCCATCTGAAGAATTAAAAAGCAGATCCAAGGATAAAACCCTTAGCTAGAAATGCCAGCACATGGAAAAGAAAGATAGTGAAAAATGTGGCCCGGTACTTTCAGATCAAAAACAAAAAGACCCCTGGTATATAGACAGTGGATGTTCCAAGCACATGACTAGAGACAAGGATAAGTTTATGTCTATAAGTAAAAGAAAAACATGAAATGTGACCTTTGGAAATGATGAACTAGGTAAAATCAAGGGTAAAGGGATGGTGAGTTTGAGTAATGGCAAAGGAAAATCCCAGGATGTTCTTCTTGTATATGGGCTAAAACATAGTTTGCTCAGTGTAAGTCAAATGTGTGATAGAGGATGTGAAGTGGTGTTCACTTCCAAAGATTGTAAGATAAAGTTTGTAAACTCAGGACAAGTGGTGGCTAAAGGCATAAGGACATATAATAATGTATATGTGTTGAAAGAAGATAGAGAAGAGTGTCATCTAAGCAAACATTATGAAAGCTGGTTATGGAATAGGAGACTTGGACATATAAACTTTGACAACTTAATCAAGGTCAAAAATCTTGAGGTAGTAAAAGATCTTCCAAGAATATCAAAGCCACAAGATTCTATGTGTAAACCCTGCTAAGTAGGAAAGCTAACCAGGACACAATTTAAATCCAAGAGCTCTACTTCAACAGAGAAACCACTCCAATTAGTTCATATGGATCTAGGTGGACAATCAAGACAAGAAGGCATAGGGAAGGAAAACTACTTCATGTTGATCATTGATGATTACTCTAGACTCACTTGGGTTTCTTTTCTCAAAGAAACACTGAAGCATTTGAGAAATTTAAAATATTTAAGGCTTTAACTGAGAATCAAACTGGCAATAGGTTAAAGGTAGTAATATCAGATAGAGGAAGAGAATTTATGTCAAGTGATTTCAAGGAATTTTGTGATAAACATGGTATCAAGAGATAATACACAATCCCAGGAACTCCACAGTAAAATGGAGTAGTTGAGAGGCAAAACAGAACAGTTAAGCAAATGGCCAGGTCAATGATGAATGAGAAGAACATTGATCAAACCTATTGGGTAAAATCAATACACATAGTAGTCCATATTCTTAACAAATCCCACCTCAGACCACACAGTGACAAGACACCTTATGAATTGTGGTATGGAAGACCTAATTCAATCAAACACTTCAAAGTATTTGGGAGTAAGTGCTACATAAAGAATAATAATGAAAACCTTAGCAAGTATGATGACAGGGCTGATGAAGGCATCTTCTTAGGATATTCTACCAATAGTAAAGGATATAGATGCTTTAATAAAAGATTGTATAAATTAGTTGATTGCATTGATTTAAAAGTTTATGAAGGAGTCCCAGTAAGAGAGGTGAGAAATATTAAGTTTGCTACAGAGGACACAGCTGAAGATGAAGATGAACAGGTCTAAGAATCAGAAGGAGAATACTCTAAGTTAGATACAAATACTCTGCAGGACTCAAACTAGGAGATCAATACAAAGACACCCTCCAGAGTTATTAGGAAGAATCATCCTGAACATCAAATAGTTGGTCATCTAAACCAAGGAGTTCGGACAAGAAAGCAGTTGAATAATGTCTTAGAACAATCTCATATTGCCTTTCAGTCTTTGCTTGAACCTAAAGACTTTAATGCAGCCAAGGAAGATGACCATTGGGTTAAAGCCATGAATGATGAACTTGACCAGATTGAGAAAAACAATACTTGGCAGATGGTTCCTAGACCTGAAGGTAAAAATGTCAAAGGTTCCAAATGGGTCTTTAAGAATAAATTGAATGAGCAAGGACAAGTTGTCAGGAACAAAGCAAGATTGGTCTGCAAGGACTATGCACAGATTGAAGGACAAGATTTTGATGAAACCTTTGCACCAGTGGCAAGATTGGAAGCCATCAGAATGTTTCTTACCTATGCATGTCATAATAAGTTTAAAGTATATCAAATGGATGTTAAGTTATCTTTTCTAAATGGAGATCTAAAAGAAGAAGTCTATATGGAACAACCAAAAGGTTTCCAACTGTCAGATAACCCTGACTTTGTCTGCAAGCTAAAGAAAGCCTTATATGGGTTGAAACAAGCTCCTCGTGCCTGGTATTACAGACTGGATAAGTATCTTCTAGACAAAGGGTTCAAGAGAGGAACAATTGACTGCAACCTATATATCAAAACAGAGGACAATGATTTTCTCATTGTGTTGGTCTATGTAGATGACATCATCTTCGGAAGTAATAATGCTTCATTGGTACAATGGTTTGCTTCTCCCATGCAGTCTGAATTTCAAATGTCTATGATAGGGGAACTGTCATTTTTTCTTGGTCTACGAATTACTCATAGGTCTGAAGGAATATTTCTTTCTTGGGAGAAATATCTAAGAGAAATGTTGAAAAGGTTTCAAATGGAATATTCTACACATGTTAGTACACCTATGGTGGTTGGTTGCAAGCTCAGGAAAGATGATATTTCACCTAATGTTGATCAAAGAACATATAAATCAATGATAGATAGTCTTTTGTACATCACAGCATCCCATTCTGATATAATGCAAGTTGTTGGAATGGTAGGTCATTATCAATCTGCTCCTAGACAAAGTCATTTAGCAATTGTCAAGAGGATATTCAAATATTTGAAGGGTACAATGACTTATGGTCTTTGGTATCCTAGAAATCAGAATTTTCAATTAACTTCATATTTAGATGTTGATTGGGAAAATTGTTTGGATGAGAGAAAGAGCACCAGTGGAGGTGCATTCTTCTTAGGTGATTCGTTAGTAGCATGGCTTAGTAAGAAGAAGTGATCTATTTCATTATCAACTATAGAGGTAGAGTACATTGCTGTTGCTACTTGTTGCACTCGGATTTTATGGATGATACAAACTCTTGCATATTTGAAGGTAACTTATACTGGTCCAATTCCACTTCACTATGATAACACCAATGCCATTAGTGCCTCCAAGAATCTTGTTCTTCATTCAAAGACTAAGCATATACCGATAAAATATCATTTTCTCAAAGAAAAAGTTACAAACAGAGTTGTTCAGTTGCATTATATTCCAACCACAGAAGAAATTGCAGACATCTTTACTAAACCCCTAGCAATGACACCATTTGAATATCTTCGTCAAAAGTTGGGTGTCATCCCTTCTCTCACCTAAGAGAGTCCATCCTGTCAGGGGGAGCATGTGTTGGTTGAATATCTGATAACTCTGAAAAGTACAACAACAGCTCAAGGGGAGCATGTTTTCTTTGACATTGATGTCAAAGGGGGAGAAAAGGTGTTGTCTGGATGCTACAGTTGGAGGTCTAAGCAAAATAGTGCAGCCTTTTAGGTTTGCCATCAATGCCAAAGGGGGAGATTATTGGCATGTTTATAGGAAGAGTGTGCTTGTCATCGATGGAAAGAATAGAAGGCGAAGAAGAAGGCGAGAAAGCTCAGGAGGAAGAGCTACATTGGTCGTTGGATCACTGATCCAAAGGACCTTCAACCAAATACCCAACAACCATTGGATCATTCTAAGTGGAAGGACAAGATAAGCTAGAAGAGCAGCACCGAATATAGATTGAGCCATCAATCTAAGAACATGATCGACAAACAACATTTGGTTCACGTCAAAAGTTGTGAGGAGGTTACTGTTCGGGGAATATCACTTTGGGAGAATTGGCAACTTGAAAGTCGAATTACCCAAAGCCCGAAATCTGAAATGAATAAGGAGCATCAGATCTAGAGAAAATGTGATGACAGATAGATCAGGGAGAACCACGTCTACAAGGACATGTGGCAGACCAAGTTGGCAGACCACGTTAGCAAGGACACATGGCACAATCATACAATGACAAGTGTCAAGTTGAATCGACATTTCAGGTACGTGCAAATCACGAATCTGAGTGACACGTGGAAGATAATCGGCTCGTGACACATCATCAAGTGACGTAAGTTACATCACTCCGAGAGTTTTACTTTGGGAGTTTTACCACCAGCACTTTCTCAAAGTCCCAAAGTCCCGAATGTCGAAGTCCCGAAGTGGACACGAAACGTCTGATCTGAAGATCACTTCGGGAGCATTCTCGACCGTCGATCTAATACAGTGGAAGGATAGTGTAAGTGGAAGTATTAACCAATAGCAAGCAGTCTCCACCACTTATGACTTACTCAACACTTGATAACTCTAGAGGAAAGTGGAGTAGCGATTATTCTAAAGTCTCAAACGTCGAAGACCTAAGGGTCAAAGAAGATTCAGGTCGTCGATTGCCAAAAGGACGCGCGGCAGAAATCTATGCAGTTTGGCGAAAAACACTCTGAGAGATAGTGAAGGAAGCGAAGTTGAGATTTTAAATCCCCAAAGCCTAAAGAGCTGAAGGAGCTGAGGATCATGGATCTGTAGAAGGACACACGTCAACAGATCATGAACTCTGAGTATGAAATACTCCGGAGGAAAGCAAAGAGTGAAAGCGTTGAAGCCCCGAAGTGAATCTCAATCGTTGATCGAGAAGGGTGCCAAGGGCCATCAATCTGGTCTTGGTAGAAAGTGTCAAAGTCCTGAAGCAGACTAGAGTCATTGATTTGAGGAGGACACATTGCATGAATCTGTGGACTCCGACTAAAAGCATTATGTGAGAGCGTGAAGGTTGAAAATTGAAATCGTCGAAGCCTGGATTAGCGAAGAAGATCTCAACCATTGATCAAGAAAAGGGACACGCGTTAGTGGATTGTCAACTCTAAAAGATTGATGTACGGAGGAAAGCAGGGTTTGAGAGTTGAAACTCCCGAAGCCCGAATCACAAAATAATTCATAGTCGTTGGTTTGGAAGGGAGCTACATGTCAACAGATCATGGAGATCTGGGATCACACGTGGAAGGAGGAAAGGAGGCAGATAACAGTCATTGATCGAGAGGCATCACCAAGGGATTGGAGATCAACAGTCGTGCTCAATTACAGGGTCAGAACATGCTCAGGTCTTAATTTTTTTTGAGTGAGCCACAATCAAAACCATGATATTGCCAAAGGCATACGTGGAGCTTTGTAGTGAATTGCAGGGCGAAAAGCCGGTTTCCCTCAAACCTCCTTTGGCCATGCCCGCAATCACGTGGTCACGTGATAACATCATCCAAGGTCACATCAACAGAAGATAGGGGAAGGAGCTAGCATTGTTATGCTCAGCATTAGAGGTTACGCATTGAAAAGTCAAAAAGGCCACTGCGTGTATAATCCAACAATGTTGATCAAAAAAATCTGATCGAAGGATTATTGTTTCACTTCGTGGTTTCTTGATCAGTTAAAATTCAGTTACACTAACTCAATCATTGTCCCTGAGTGTTGGAATCATAATTCCTCAGTGTTTTTGAGATTCCTTACTTGAGCGTTGGAGATGCGGAGTGTAACAGATGATGAGAGCAGGAATAAAAGTAAAATGTCATGAGAAAGAGAGGTTGTTGTTTATTTGTAAATAAAGGTTGATATTTATTCACATATGTATAAGGAAGCCAAGCATATGTGTGAAAGTGCAGAGGGAGGCATAGCACATAGAATGGACATGGCACACAAAGCATAAAACGCATAAGAACAGAAAGCGCAAGAAGATGCGAGATGGAAGACACTGATGCAGGTAGAGAAGAGCGGTGTAGAAGAACAGTGATGAGACTGGTAATCCATTAATAAATATTGTATCACTGTAATAAATTTTAGCAAGAAAATATTTATATCTCAGAGTGGTCTAGGGAGGACTGTTGTCCTCATAGTTTCAAGTGGGTGCTTGAACATAGGGATTTTTAGCTTCCATCTGGTTGCAGCAAAAAAAACTAGGGTGGTAGGGTGGTGCAAGGGAGAACCATTATTCTCTATTATACAGTTTGGTGCCTGTGTGACTAGAAGTTGGTGCTTCCATCCAGTTTGTGTTGGAACACTCAAGGAGTTGGTGCTTCCTTCTAGTGGGTGCTAGAGAAACTAGGGAGTTGGTGCTCCTAGCAAGTTGTAGCTTGTAATATAGAGGTGGTAGCCTCACAAAGAGTTGGTGCTCATAAGAATGATAATGTACAGAAAATAAAGACTACTTATCATTTTAAGAAGAAGGGGTTTTCTCCCTTTATGGGTTTCCTCAGGAATATCTGTCTCTGTATACTTCATGTGTGTGATTGATGTTGAATAATCTATTGCTTACTTCCCTAAATCATTGTGATCATCATTGAGTGTTCTGTAATGAGTTTAAAATGGGTATAATTGTTTATGCACAGTAACAACTGATTCACCCCNCCCCCCCCCCCCCCTCTTAGTTGTCTAACAAGGCTTTGAAGAGTTTATTTCAGAGTAAAAATGAGAATTGCAAAATGGTACTGAGAGAGAATCTCAGAGATAAAAATATGACAATATCAGACATGGTGAAAAATTTTCTCACCCAAATCTGACAAGTTCAAGATGAGCTAGTTGTAGTTGGGGAGACAGTGACTAATTCAGAATTGGTAAGGATGGAACTAAAAGGATTCACGAAGCAATGGACGCCATTCATCAAAGGGATAATGGCACGTGAGAACCTCTATGATTGGACGAGGTTATGGGATTAATTCATTCAGGAAGAACTTCGAGATGAAGAACTAAATGGAGGACGACACAAGAATGATGATGATAACATTTCTCTTTCCATCCAAGAACTAAAGGGAAAGTTCAAGAATATTTTCAATGGAGAGTCTACCTCTCAAGACGACAAGAAGAAGGACATCGGCAAAGTCAAGTGCTTTGCATGTCATAATTTTGGGCATTATGTGGAGCAATGTCTAAACAAGAAGAAGGGTCAAAATGAAACACAACTAGAGGTAGTTGCGTTGGAAAAGACTCAAGTGGATGGTTTTTCCAATAAGTTTAAACAGATAGAGTTCTTACTTGTTTCCAAGACTTCCTTGTGTGCCATCTTAGTTGGTGTGTGGCTACTAGATAGCGGAACCACATGTCATATGACAATATCACAAGAGTTGTTCGAGAGCTTCACAAAATCAGACTCACACGTGCATGTGGAATTTGGTATGGGCACCAAGCATGCAGTAAAGGGATATGGAATAGTGTCATTCCAGATGGATTCAGGAGGCATGTTGAGAGTGATGGACATGTTATGGGTGCTAGAAATCAGGAGGAGTGTGCTCTCAGTATCAATGATCGAGAAGAAAGGATTTGATGTAGCATTTTAGGATGGATAGGCGTTGATCAAGCCCATATGATCTAGATCAGACACAACACCTTCTCTTGGAGTTAGAGAGAGAAACTTGTATAGGCTAAAGGGATAGCCTAAGAGAGAATTGGAAAGAAACAGAGTGGAAAAGAACAAGGAGTGGGTAGCTATGAAGGTTGAGCAGCTCAAAGGGATTCAGCATTCAGGTTCAAGTGGGAAGGAGAAGCCTTCCAAGTATGTCAAGCAAGAATCATGGTATGAGATGACCATGCAAGATTTTTAGAAGCATGAGGCTTCTAGGAGCATGATCAGAGGGAAGTCTTCGAAGATGAGTGTGAACGAGATGGAAGGGATAGCTTTATGTTCAAAGAGAGTAGCCAATCATGTGGAATGGAGAGCAACCATGGTAGCAGATATGGTAGTGAATACAAAGCCACATCTAGGTGGTAGAATTACCTTCCTCTCTAAGAGGGAGTGTTGATGCATGTAGCATCGAACAAGTACTTCCACATTGGCTTGTGTCTAGCATGTGGAATTTGTCCAAAACTTTCTAACTGTGAGAATTTACTTTAAGTAAAGTAATTATTAAAGTAAAGTGAGTTTATTAGTGAGTTGAGTTTTATTTAAGGAAATGCTTTAATTAACATTATTGAATTAAATAATAGTCATTGATCTCAAGTGAGGTGAGAAGTAATCTCAATCGTCAATCACTTTGAAGATTAGGGTTAGGTCATAATTCAATCTTATAAAAGCAAGGCTAGGGTGAAGGAGGAGATACTTTTCACATAGAGATAGCAAAGAAAAACTTTTTCTAGTGTGGATTCATTCAAGAGTGTAGAAGCAAATAAGGAATTTTGCCTACACATGCTATGAGTGAGTGAGATCTTATTGATTGGGTGAAGTAGGAATTTCTTCCAAGTGTTGATGCATAGAGAGTTGGATCATGAAGGACTGTAATTTAAAGAGATCTTGGATAGGTGGAGAAGGACTTCCATATAAATATCTAGGCCAAAGGAAGAGAGAGAGAAGTCGTACAACAAAATGATTGGCCACCGCGGACAATGCAGGTTCTCTAGTACGGGTTACGTAGAACAGTGCAGGTTTCAGCATGATTATTGCATAGATAGCACAAAGCAGTGCGGGTATCGGGGTAAAATTTGCATTATTGTCGTATAGGATTGTACAACAAGTTTGGCAACAGATTAGCTAGTCATGTGTTGATGTACTTTCTCTCTTTTCTATTTGGGCTATTTTCCTAGTAAGGGAGCCCTTTTAAGCTTTGAATTTATTTGAATGATAAGTTAGTTTTTGGGAATAATATCTTTGTGTATTGTGCGTGAGATTTTGGTTTCCCTATTTATTCTTTCATTGTAATGGTTAGTTGATAACTCAACTATGCTTTTATTCAATAAGTGATTTATTTGGAATTAACTGTTAGGTGTTCGGTTAAGGGAAATTTCAACAGGTCGAATCCTTTTATTGCCTCTTTGATTCCCAGAATGAAATTATCCATATGGATCCCTTCCCTTCATTTTTTTTTTAAACAAGACTTCGCTAGGTGTGGTAAATTTGGTCGATGGCATTGACACCATGCATCAACAACTGCGTGACTAAGACTTTTGGCCTAATCCAGGATCAGATGGTCATGGTCGCTTTGCATTGATTAAAATCTATCTCCGCTAGGGTTTTGATCAACCTTGGTCGATGTGTGAAGAAATTATGTCATTTCATCCATGTTCAGAGATCATCCCTTCTTCACACATAGAGATTTCAACTATGGACGCTTTGCGACCATGCGATAGAGCACTATTGGAAATCTTTGCATTGGAACCTTTTGTTCGAGCATTCAAACCCTTCATGAAAAATGAGGAATAATAGTTCATGTGGCAAGGAGAGGCATCGAGTAGTGCTTTATACTTTCCTTGTTGGTCATTACTTGGTTTAACCACAAAGGAGCTAATTAAGCATATGGCATTTTCTCATTTATGTGCAGAAGAGGGAATTGCAAAGGCCTCCATCACATTGAATAGAATGCAGAAGCTCGTTTTTCCATCTACACTCTCTCTGTCATCATCACCTCTCTTCTCCACCTATGCAAAACCACAATTGCTTCAATTCAATATGATGGCCATGGAATTCGATGGATTGGGCTCGGCTGCCATATGGACCATTGGTGCTAAACATGGCTTAATGCAACAAAATTTTGAGAGTAGTTGTAAGGAATAATTACAGGAGGTGCAACCCGTGCATTGAGATTAGAGTTTTTTTAATTTCTACTCGGCCTAAAAACAATTCATGGAGGTTTATGTAGAGAATAGAGATGTACAACCTATAAAATAGTTGTAGGAAACAGTGGGCAAACTTATTTTGCAGACACACCAATGTGAAGAAAAATGAAACCCTAAAGGTCACGTGTTGTAGAGAGAAGAATGTGAACGGTCATGCAAGTGTGTCCGAGACGGACTGACATGCAGAGGATGTCAGAGAGGCGTTTATGTAAGTAAAATGTTTCATAAATTAACCGTTATGGAAAACTACCATAGCATGTTTCAGGCCTAAAAGTTACAGGCTTTGATACCACTCTTAGTACACACAAATATAGAGATACGTGTGAGAGCATATTATTCATTAATATGATACATATATAAATACATTGAAGTGACCATTGGATTCGAATTCCAAGAGGTCTCTTGGACTCTCAATGACCATTACACTCACTTGAATTTTCACATTCCTTCAAGTGTGTAACCCTAATGGATTACGTTTCCAACAGTAAGTTTACATGTACTTTTTGAAGTTGAATTACACTATAAAGGGGTTCATTTTCAGTAGAAGCCAACACCCTTCATTGTTGAGTTTGAATTGTCTAAGTCGGTCTAAATGGATCGAATTGATGAAATGTTAGAGTTACTAAACACTCTGATACTCTCAATTAACGACAATATGGTCACAACTAACAAAGCAACTTTGTAATCTGTTCTAATGTGTTTTGAAGTTTCATAAGCCAAAGTGGAACTTCTTCAAACTCAAACTCAGTTTCTTCATGATGAAATTGAACAAAACAATATTCACCATTCTGAACTAGTTTTTGTTGAGAACAACCCTCTTTTTGAAAACATCCCTATTTTACCCCCAACTTAGTGATGTATAAATTTTACAAATACATATGGCCATGGGACAAGAGATGTAATATGTAAACCTTATAAATTATAATGGTAAATAAATATAATGTCATTATAGGTGGACACATACAGAATAATAGGGGGATAAGTATCCATAAGAGGGGGAAGGGTCCAAGGATTCCAAGAAGGGAGAGATCATGGGTATTAATCTCAACCACCTTCTTCTAGAAGTCACCTTGTGTTATGAACCTTTTATTTCCTTTGGAGTGGAAAATCATTGAATGCCAGTAAGAGGGTGGGTGAGATAAGTCACTTTAGGAAGTTATTGTGAGCATGGTGGATGATTACAATCCTCCTTGGGAGGAGTGTGAGTCAAGAAAGTAAGGAAACGAGTAATTCATATGGAAAAATGTAGCATTTAGTCGGGTAGTCATGCAAGAAGTCGAACGATTTCTTGAAGCAGCGAGAGTCTGAGACATAACATGTTGGAGAGTTTTACATAGTGGTCTCATAGACCATGATTTTCGAGAAATTATATCTTGCATAGTTGTGCAGAGACAGCGAGTTGGAGAAACACATGAGCATGGAGCATGGGAGCTAAAGAAGCAGGTTGTTAGGATTGCATAGAGAGATCTACGTGAGAGAGAAAGTTTCCTTGAGGGAATTAAGTTGTTTGCTTGCAATTTCTCCTAGAACCTGACATCCCTGGAATCCCCAACAGAGATATTCTTGACCGACCAAACACATTTCATCCCTAGAGGGAAGAGGGAAGGCCTAAGGGAATGTGAGCAGTGAAGGGCGATCCCCTTCCTTGGGTTGTGTGGGTCATGGGGAAGAGAGATGGGTGCATTGGGATAGTTGTAGGAAGACTAGACGCCTTGGGAAACGTTTCGACTATGAGGGACACCCTCTTTGTGGATACATAGCCCCAGCTTAGGTGTGATCTACTAATGATATTTGGAGCAGTAGATCTATGGTTGGGAGGAATGTTTGTCCCCTGCAATTAGTTGCATCATTTCTACTTAAAGACAAGTGTTGTTCTTTGTATTTATTTATGTTCTCGTATTTAATTGTTGTGCATTAAGAACTCTGATTTCAATGATTATATGTTGTTATGAGATGTTGTTTTCGTTCATGTTCATAGTGTTTACAAGTGACGTTACATGCATGATTGTTAGGCATGTTGCACTATGTATTTTTTGTTTATTATTTTTGGAATCAGAGGCAATTTTTTACAGTGGTCTGCCCAGATGGGTGGTCTGGGTATGTTTCATAGGTTTTTGTAGTAAGGCGCCTCATTTGGAGGTTTGTCTATGTTACAATGATTATGATGATAATCCAGATAAACAACTAGTATAGAAACAACTCAGTGAGCCAACTTCAGATATAAATGTAGATGAATATCAACTTTCTCTTTCCAAGCCAATCATAAGACCTTGGAAAGAAATTAAAAACAATAATCATAGAACAAGTGTTGGATATGAAAAAGAAGTCACCTTTCATATTCTGAATTATACCAAACCAATCCAATTCTAGAGTATTGGATTGCTTCAAGAAGGTTCATTATCACCTACTCTAGTTTAAGAGCGGATTCTAAAATGCTAACATTGTCATCAAATTGGCCACATGGAAGATCGATTTTTTTTTTTATCTTTATCCTTGTGAGCATTGTGGAAAGCATAATCATCCTTCAAACAGATGTTCCAAACACAAGAAACCTACAGGAGTAAAGTGTATAAATTCTTACTCCATCACCTAGTTACTTTGTTATTTAGTAATTTCCTTACTGCAATCATATTAGCATCCCACAAAACAATAATACACTACTGAAATATTCAACTCAATATCATGTAGCGGAAGCATAAACTAGGAAACCATATCAAGCACACATGAACACCAGAATTTTTGGGTAAATACCCCTGGAAAAACCCCAGAGCAAAAACTGATGTTGAGAATGATTTTATTATGCTAATATCAGGTCTCCTGTAACAGGGATAATGGACCATTGAGAGAAATACAACTGTAGACTAACCTGGAAAGGGCTGACCTATTGTACAATCAATTTTGGCACACTTTTCTAGGCATCTACGACTGTCTCTTCCTTTACCCATGGATATCCGTGACCTTCCCCACTGTGACCCGCAAATTTCCATGACTGTCTCCTTTGTGGCACGTGGATGTGTATGGAAAACCTGTACAAAAAGCTTTGTATGCTTCAGTACTCTCATGTGGCTTCCTTCTGTTGAAACCTGCCTACGTACACCTTTGTTCTCTCTTCTCCTTGACTTGAATGATCTCTAGATGAAGGACCTTCTCCACCTATCCAAGATCTTGAACCACAGTCCTTCGTGATCCAATACTTTGTGTCGACTCCCTCAACACCTATCAAGTGTAAGCAAAATTCCTTCTTTGCTTCTAAACTCTCGAATGACTCCACACCAGCAAAAGTCCTTCTTTGATATCTATGTGTGAATATATTGTCCTTGGTCCTCTTGAATCATCGTCCTTCATGATCCAAGCACTCGAGCAAAGGTCCTTCTCTACTTCTAAGTATGACCTTAGTGACTCCACACTACTAAAGGTCCTCCTTTGTATCTGTGTGAATTGTATCTTCCTCCTTCTCCTAGCCTTGCCTTTATAATCATGAGTTAAAATATATTTCTAATCTCCAAAGTGATCTATGGTTGAGATTACTTCTTACACTAACTTTTAGATTTAGATTACATGTTGCATGCTAAGTACTTTTAGCATGATTCATTAATAACTCAACTAATTAATTAGATAATTAAATAAAATCAATTTACTTTAATAATTCTTTTAATTAAAGTAAATCCAAGAGTAGAAGGCTTTGGACGATTTCCACACATCTAGACACATAGACTTGTGCAGAAATACATGTCTGATGCTACCACTAACATCAACACTCCCTCTTAGCGAGGAAGGTATTTCCTGAAGAGCCACCTGGAACTGGTTCTGCCTCCGACTCTAGCACAATGTCACACACATCATCCTGCATATTGGAATTCATCCAACCCTATTGGTCAGTTTCCCCCTGAATACTCGAAGTCTCGAAATTGATGACGCTACATATCAATGCCATAAAGTTTGAAAACTTCATCGAAGGTATTCTCTCCCTCAATGTGCTTGTATAAGCTTCTTGTTCCTAAGCATCCGTCAATGTCATCTCGTACCAACTCGATCTCCTGATAGAACTGAAAGGGGCTAACTCCCTCTTCCCCTCTGAAGGTTCACTCCCCACACTAGTAGTCTGTGAACTTTTCTCATCCTTCGGTTTATCACCCTTCAGATCCTCCCAGTCATTGTCCTTTGTCACTGACATCGATCCATGATCCCCTTGGATCCTCTTACATGCTATCCTTGCAACCTGTATAACATGACCTCTCTGACACCAATGCTTAATGTTGTGTCAGGGCTAGCTCCCTCTAAAACATATGAGTACTTGCCCTTTCTGAAAAGTAACTACAAAACCCATGTTATCCAAAACTGAAATTGAGAGCAAGTTCTTCTTCAGTTCTAGTACATACAGCACATCTTCCACCTTCAGAAAACCTCATGACTCGAGATGGAACCTGATTGTCCCAACTCCTTCTACACCACACTTGGCATGAGTTATAATCTCCACATGTAAACCTGAGTCCATATTTGACCAACCGATAAAAAAATCATGTGTCCCCGTCATGTGACGAGAAGCACCACTATCCAAGTACCACACACTCCTTGAGTAGGTGTTGGTAGAGAGGCACATGAACATTGAGAATTCCTTCTCAAACTTTTTTGCAAACCCATCTAGTTGTGTCTCTGCCAATGTTGTTTTATGCGTCTTTCATTGCCTCTTCTTCTTCGGACACTGTGATTCTTAGTACCCAAACTTGTGGCACATGAAGCACTTGATTTTACTCAAGTCCTTCTTTCTTGGCTGTGAGGTTGACTCCTCACTATTACCCTACTTTCTTGAACCCTTGCCTTTTCCCTTCCTTGTCTTACTGACAAGGGTCGGGTTCTCCTCCTCTTCATCTTCTTGCTTGTCTCTCTTAGACTCCTCCCGAGTCTCTTCTTAGATGCAATCATCCCAAAGTCTCTACCAATCTGGCATATTCTCTCAAGCACAAACTCCTTTAACAAATGGTTCCCATGACTTGGGAAGACCATTCAATGCCATGTTAACAAGCTCTGCATCCTATGCTTTCTCCCCTATGGTTGCAAGTTCATCACGCACATGTGTGATCCTCATGAGGTAGCTGGTAACATTATCTGATCTAGACATCTGAACCAATCTGATTTTATTCCTTAATATCATCTTCCTATTCATGTTCTTGCTTTGGAATAAACTTACCAAGGCATCAAACATCTCTTTGGTTGTCTTCTTCTCGTTTAGGTGAGGGATTAGATGATCCTTCACAGAATCTAGGAGGACTCTTTCTGCTTTGATCTCCTTCTTTTTGTGAGCATCTAAAGCCGTTGGATCTATCGGTGGAGTAACTTATTTATCCACTAACTCCCAAAGGTCATACTCCTTCAACGCCAAAGTAACTCTTGCTTTCCAAGAGAGGAAGTTGGATGCTCCATCCAATCTATATTCAAATCTCAACAGTGTTTTTTTCATCCCTAAGACCTGATAAACTGCCCTGGAAATATCATGTTGCTGGAAAAATGCCCCTATACTATCTCATACAGCCTGTCTATGAATTGTCCTTCTTTGACCTGCGTATATCCGTGACTTTCTACACTATGACTCATGGATGCCTCTATATACTTGCAAAAAAAAACACATGTTCTACCCAATATTGTTGTTTCCCTAAAAATATATCCTTTGATTTCCCCTACTGATAAGATTTGTCTTCTTGGTTTCCTCCCTTCAAAGACTAGGCTCTGATACCATGTTGAAATCCTTTCAACCCTAGGTATGCTATGATACCATGTTGAAATTATTACTCTAGGACCTAGGTGCTTTGTTATCTAGTGCTTTCCTTACTTGAATCAGATTAGAAGCTCACAAAACAATAATACACTACTGAAATATTCAACTCAATATCATGCAACAAAAGAATAAACTAGGAAACCAACTCAAGCACACATGAACACCATAGTTTTTGGCTAAATACCCATAGAAAAATATTGAAGGGAAAACCAATGTTGAGAATGATTTTATTGTGCTAAAATCATGGTTTTCATAATATGTATAATGGCCCACTGAGATAAGTACAACTGCAGACTAACCTGGCAAGGGATGACCTATCGTATAATCAATTATGGCACATTTTTCTAGGCATCTATGACTGTCTCTTCCTTTACCCATGGGTATCCACGAATTTCCCCACCGTGACCCATGGATGTCCACGACTGTCTCCTTTGTGGCCCATGGATGTGTACATAAAACATGTATGAAAATATTTGTACGCTCCAGTACTCTCTTGTGGCTTCCTTCTGCTGAAACCCACCTATGTATGCCTATGTTCTCTCTTATCCTTGACCTGTATGATATCTAGATGAATGTCCTTATCCACCTATACAAGATCTTGAACCATAGTCCTTCGTGATCCAATACTCTGTGTCGACTCCCTCAACACATTTTAAGTGTAAGAAAAAGTCCTTCTTTGCTTCTACACTCTCGAATGACTCCACACCAAAAAAAATCCTTCTTTGTTATCTCTGTGTGAATGTATTATCCTTGGTTCTCTTGAATCACCATCCTTCATGATCCAAGCACTCGAGTAGAGGTCCTTCTCTACTTCTGAGTCTGACCTTGGTGACTCCACACTAGCAAAGGTCCTCCTTTGTTATATGTGTGAATTGTATCTTCCTCCTTCTCTTGGCCTTGCTTTTATAATCATGAGTTACGATCTATTTCTAATCTCCAAAGTGATCTATGGTTGATATTACTTCTCACACTCACTTTTAGATTTAGATTACATGATGCATGCTAAGTACTTTTAGCATGTTTCATAAATAAATCAACTAATTAATTACATAATTAAATAAAAGAAATTTACTTTAATAATTATTTTAACTAAAGTAAATTCAAGAGTAGAAGGCTTTGGACGATTTCCACACATCTAGACACATAGACCTGTGTGGAAATACCTGTCCGATGCTACCACTAACATCAACATAAAGAACCACTATGGGTGAATCAATTCTTGACAATGGTCATCAACAATCAAGAATGTATATCAGTCATATCAAGGAATTCATTCTCGAGTATTAACACATCTTGTAGTGGAAAGATTTTCATATTATCACCTTGTACCTGACAGGGTGGAATAACATTAGTGATTTGAAGTCAAGATTCAAGTTTCTAAGTCTTATCAATTGAGTAGTAACAAGCGAGCGTGATTCGATTTGTGGTCATCCCAAAACCACCAAATTGGTTTGTGGTCATCCCAAAACCACCATATTGGTTTGCGGTTTTCCTTAAACCACCAATTAGTAGAATACTTACAACTTTTGCTAGACAATGGTTTGTGATTTTCCTTAAACCTCCATTTAGTAGAAAACTTTCAGGTTCTGATAGACAACACTTTGTGTTCATATTTAAACATCCATTCGAGAGAACTTCCAATTAGCATAAGACATCAACTTCAACTTCTAGCTAAATTAGGAAATGTTTCGGGAACCATTGAGCCTTAGAGCCAAGTTCCAAGGTTTGTGGTCTTCCTTAAACCAACACCTCCATTTAGTAGAAGACATCAACTTCTACTATCCATTTGGTTTGTGGTCATCTCAAAACCACTAGATTTAGAGAGCACATTCAACTACTAGCAATTGTCCCCTTCCAGATTTCAGTTTCCCACTTCAAGATTTCAACTATCTTCTTGGACTCACATACACCCCTTCGGATTAAGTGGGGGAATGTTGGAAACCTAATCCACTAGGTTTATGGTACTAGTTACTCGTGAAGGAATACAAAACATCAAGTGATAGTAACAATCACCGGGAGTCCAAGAGACCTCTTGGAAGATGAATCCAAAGGTCACATCAATGTATCTATAAATGTATCATATTAATGAATAATACAATATCACGTTTATCTCCATTTTCACATTCCAACAATAAGCAATCTATATAGGATCTCCATTGCACATTTGGGGTTTTTGTTATCCAAAGCTAAAGTCGCAATGTAATCTAGTGACCTTGAATTGCTCTAACTCTATATCAAACACAGATTTGGATTGATGGTTATAAAAAACAAACCTAGTTGAACAAGCTCCTCTACCAAGTACATCCTTTAAGCCATTCAAAGGTTTTATTGTCATCAAATCCTTATGATCCACCACTTCCTTAGAATATGTGGACAATTTATGAAAGTAAAAAATGCAATGTTTCATCAATACTAATGCTCTTGGCAAAACCATTTTGGCATGGCTCAATATGATGCTTAGTTTCCTTGAATATGGGGTTTTTGCACTATAAAATGAATTAAGAAATAAATTTCAAAGTTCCCAATCTATATGTTACCACATAAATTTGTTTTAAAGAGTTATCAAACTATGCCTTATAAAATATGTCTTTAAGAAAATCTAGACATATGATGAAAAATTACAATGACAAAATGCAACAAAATCATTACCTTCACCTTGTTCTTCTCAACAAAAGACTAAAAAATATGTAAGCTTCCCCCTCCCCATGGTAAATAATCTAGCTATTCAAATAGTACCAATGTGTTATTCAAATGTGTGATAGAAAATTATGTTTATCAATTCAAGTTTCCTAATGATTTCAACTTAGTCTTGCCTTCAAAATGTCAAATTTCTTTTAACCAATATAACAATGGGCTAGAACAATTTATTATCCTATAAAACTCTCACATAACTTCTACATTGATCCTTGCTACAATTTTGATATCTATTTTAAAGTGTGTTAGCCATAATCAAGTGAAAATCCTTGTACCATACAACACCATCTCCAAACATGTGAACTCCTTGATTGTGAGTGAGAAACAAGAGCAATCAAAACCTTATCTCATCCCCACATCTTTGAGGCGTGAGAAAAGGAACCTACATAGCAGCTAGAGTGAAAATCAAGGCATACCAAAAATCAATGGCCATTGAACTAGATGTAACGTGGGAAAATTCCTATAACAACATACAATATACAAGTTTAGTAGCTCAATGAGAACCACATCACATGAGACCTATTCTCAAAGATATTGAAAAACTTATGCAACTTGCAAGATCTAGTAGAAAACACACATAAGAAGCCTTATGGATTTCTATCTACATTTGTTAATCTTGAGCTTATCCACTGATAAATTCAAATGCAATAACCAAATTTAGGGACAAAGAATAGAAAATCAACACTCTTCAATTTCCTTAGATTTCTTTTCTTAGAAAATGTTTCTTAACAAATTAAGTTGTGTATATGTGTTGAAAAATCTCACTATCCCCAACACCTATATAAATTACTACCTTTTGTTTTCCCTTGCTGATAATTAAATTACAACACAGAGAATACAATATATTGGTTGGAAATAAATAAAATCGCAGAAGCAATCTGAAAACCAAACTTCACACATGCACATAGAAATTATGCCCTTAAAATAAACTTTTCATTAATAATGACTCCAAGCTTACAAGGGCTCCCTTACTGGGAAGATGGCCCACCAAGGAAAAATACAAATCACAACAAACCTAGAAACTCTAGCCCTAAAGAAACCCTTTTCCTAATCTGCCCAAATCTTCCTACGGGACACTCAAATCTACACTAGATATTTTTATTGGTCCTCAGATCTGTAAGATCTTTGTGATGGTACCTCGTATATGTTAGATGTGCCTGATGATACCTTAGATCTGCACTAGATCTTTCCACTGATACCTCAACTTTTCACTGGATCTATTCATTAGTACCTAATATTTTCCTGTCGGTACCTCGGGTCTACTAGATCTTCCTGTTGGTACCTCAGATCTACTAAATCTTCCCGCTGATACCTCAGATCTGTACTAGATTTGTCCACTAGTACCTCATCTCTACACTAAATATGTATGTTGATACTTCATATCTACTAGATCTACCTACCAGTACCTCAGATCTGATAGATATTTCCACTGGTACCTCAGATATGCACTAGATATGTCTGTTGGTACATCATATTTGCTAGATCCGCCAGTTAGTACCTTAGATATGCATTAGATTTGTCTTATGGTACCTAAAATCTGCTAGATCTAACCACTAATACCTTAGATTTGCACTAGATCTGTCAAATGGTACCTCAGATCTACTAGATCTATCCGTTGGTTCCTTAGATCTTCTAAATTTGTCCATTGGTACCTTGGATCTACTAGATCTATCCGTTGGTACCTTAGATCTTCTAAATATGTCTGTTGGTTCCTTATATCTACTAGATCTGTCCACGGGTACCTCAAATATGCTCCTTATAAACCTATCCTTCGATTTTTGACTACTAGGTTTTCTTCTCCTTGCTGCACTACCTAGACTTTCCTCCTTTGGACTTGATCTCTAGATGAAATTCCTTCTTCACCTTTATTGAGATCCCCTTGAATTACAGTTCTTTGTGACTCAAGAACTTGAGCAAAAGGCCTTATTTGATCATGTCCTTGATCCCCTCCAGTCACAGTCCTTCGTGACTCAAGCACTTGAGCAAAAGTCTTTCTTTGCTCTTCAATTGGATGTCTTTCTTCTTCACCTAGCCTTGTTTTTATAGTCATGAGTTGTGATCGACTCAAATATGACCTTAATCTCCAAAGTGATCAATGATTAAGATTATATCTCATCTCACTTGAGATCAATGACTAAGATTCATTTAATGCATTGATGCTAATAACCTTAGCATTTCATTAAATTAAACTCACTTTAATTATAAAAAACACTTTACTTTAATAATTCCTTTAATTAAAGTAAATTACTAAGGTTGAAGGATTTGAATGACTTCCACATGTCTAGACACTTAGACCTGTGCAGAAAAATATGTCTGCTTCCACAAACATCAACATTATGCATGGCACCGCATATTATGGATTGAAAATACAAATAACAAAATACAACCCCACTAAGTACAAGGGAGTGGATATCTTTCCAAAAAAACGCTCACTGTGTAATATCTTACAAAATATCTTATCAAAGATGGCCTAATTTTGAATATCTAATGAAATAACTCATTTACCTAAAAGTTGTGATATTCTAGTATGGTGACAAGTTTTGATCAAGGTGGTCGGTAAGGATACAAGCAAACCTAATTGAATATGTCGTTATTGTTAACACTCCAGGAAACTACTTATGGTTGTAAGCTAAGTATGCCTGGTAACTTAAGAATTGAATACTTTTCAGTAGGTGGATCAATGGGATACTAAGATAGCACAATGGAGAGATTACTTATCAGAATAGCTTAATGAAC
>ML787246.1:322058-333652 GCA_009831015.1 Picea engelmannii
TGATAGGAAGTCCATCTTAGCTGCGGAAAGCAAACCACATATCACATCATTTGAAAAACGTTTCTTAGCGCGGAATTAAATATTCTCCGTATCGTGCCACGTGCGAACTGTCTGTCGAGCTTTCCGCGCCTCGTTACTTTCCATAGCAATTTGAACTGATGAAACACCGCCCTTGGTTGCTGAAAGCTATCGCTTTCCACAGCGCACAATAAGCCCTTTAACATGATGTTAGCTGTTGAAAGTAGACAGTCACATTTTCGAAATAGAAGACTTTATGGATTGATTATTTCCTAAGACACACCAAAACCAAAATTTTTTCCGACTGTAAAAACTCAAAAATGACTTGAAGATACTACTGAAAGCTGTGATATCCACCAAAACTTGGCCAAAAAGATGGTTTCATTTTGGGAGTTAACAGTTATGTTGAAGAGAGGCAATATTACCTTCTCTCTTCTCTTGTTTGGTGAGGCATATTCTTGGTATTACGATATTATCACAATTATTTCCTCATTGTTAGTCATGAGGAAATTAGTGCACATAATTATTGTACTTCTTTGAATCTGAGTACTTCATACTAGAAATAGATGTTTTCTAGAGTTTCTTCCAAGAAAATACCCACAACGAGAGTCACTCCCAAGCAATACCCAAAACCAGAGTACACAAAATGGTAGATAAACATGAAACTAGGAAGGATTGCATGTAGAAGAAATCAACAAAATTAACATTAAACCTCAAAGAACATAACAAGATGATAGAAATGAACTAGGATGAGAGGCACTTAACCCCAACCAATTGCATTAATAACATATTTTCTCCCAAACCATACCTAGAACCAAACCATTAAACGATGAAGAACTACTTGTAGAAGAAACCAATAACAATAACATTAAACCTCAAAGAACAAAGCAAGACAAGGGGCAATTATCCCCAGCTAGTCACATTAACAACTCCAACTAGCTGCATTAACACATGCAACAAAAGACCATTAATTCCTTTAGCCACTTAGCATGTGTGTTATGGTGTCACGTTGGACAAGCATCAAACGCCATCCTGAGACTCTAATCACATCAACATACTAAAATTGAAAAACTTTGATAAACTTTGGATTAAAAAAATTTGCTTAGTGTGTGGTCTATCTTAGCCCCCAAATCATTTCTTATATTCCCACAAAGACATAATAAGATCCATGGAATTAGTGTCAAGTCCCACATCCTTAAGAATGGGGTTGTTTGTACTAACAACATTATGCAAGGTCAATTGACATTAAATTTAGTCATAAATTAAGTCATCTTCTTCAATATTAATAAGACGTGATCTTGGTTAATAACATACAAAATTTTACTGACACACAACAAACATGTACTTTTGAAATTATGGGTCGTGTCCTCACTATCTCTTACATGTAAACTTTTCTTTTCAATCATGAATTGCAACATAAGGTTATTTGCAAAGTATATTTGATTGAAGTCATCTAATCTTGTAGCAAGCTTCCCTTTAGCTATTAGAATCGAGCGATATAAAAATTCAAAGTTATCATCTATTCAAATCTTTGATCCATTTATTGACATTTTTGGTGTAGCAAGCTTCCTTTTGGTTATTGTAATCGAGTAATATAGAAAGTTAAAGTTCTTATCTATTCAAATCTTTGATCCATTTTTTTTAACATTCTGGATCAATTCAGATCAGAGTTAAACAAAACCCCTAAAAACATTACTCCACCATAATTGAACCTTGAATCATGATAGAACCCTATTCATGCTTCACACTTCTATTATTTTTTTACCATATTTATATTTATAACCGAAAAGAATTCCATTTACTATGAAATTAACTTAATGTGACTTGACAAATTGGATATAAGTTTTCGAGGAACTTTCAAGAGCACTTTTACTCGAGAGACTTCGAACTTAATCCAAAATAGCCTCTTACTATTACAATGCTCCATTGGAAAAAAATTATCAAAAAAGATTTTGAATTGGACTTTAGTTGAGCCCTTAGTTTCCATGTGGACAAAAGGGTTATGATAACAAAAGTCTCAAAATCTTATAAACATTGGACTTTTGGTTCATACCTTAGAATCCCATATGGACAAAAAGGTTATGACAACAAAGGTCCTAAACCTCTCTACAACATGTGGAGTAGATTCTCATGTTCAATGTAAAATATAAATTAACCTTTTTTATCAACATAAAAACTAATCTTATATTGAGCATACATATGGCATTAAAGTAGATGAGTTGTTATCAGCAACGACTGTCGAGTCCAAGGAAAATTCGAAAGCATTGGCTTAATCGGTTGACTATGTACTTAGTTTCTTTTCTATATGGGTGTTAGACTCTATGTTAGGAACGTTAGTTGTATTTTGATTCAATGTAAAAAAAAAAAAAAAAATTGGTCAAGTGGAACATATACTGGTATTACTTAAAACTATTCTATTTTTTAATTCAGGTTTATTAACAAGTGATTTAGTTATTAATTATTAGTGTTAAATGTAATATCTAAATTTTTTATAATGGTTTAATATGATATACAATATTAAAAGATCTCATATCTCCTCGAGTGTAGAATAGTTGGTGATGGAGTGTACTGTTAAAGCACTATGTTATGTGATACTTTGTGTGTCATGTGAGGGGTAGCGTTGGTATGCTTGGAGGTTATAGGGGTAGCATTGGCATGCCTGGAGGTTATAGTCATAACAGTCAGATAACACAACCCTGTGCCACACGAGTACGTGCCCAACTAGTTGTTGATTTTACTAGTCACAAAAAAAATACTAAAAGATCTCGCCTTATTCTATAGTTTGAGAGAAAACAAAGTCTCACTTAAAACATATGCTTTAACACTTGTCCTTAAAATTAAGTGTATATCAAGAGTTGTTAATCTAACAAAATGTTTTTTTCAATTACCAAAATTTAATGATATAAAAAGTTAGAATTTCTATGGATCAATATAAATCTCATCCAAATTTTAATAATCTAGGTCAATTTAAAATTAGACAAAATTACTAAAAATATAGTTTTATTATACATAAAACTTGAATCATGATAAACTCTAATCATATTGAAAAAACTGAAAATAAAATAAATTTGAATTCATATTGAATTTATATTAAAAACATAATCGTTTTATTACAAAAATAACTTATTCCAGATTTACATAATAAATTAATTATATAAAAAGATTATCCTAACCTCTTAAATAAACCATCTGAATGGGGTGACACGTGAGGGTCAGGTGGCTTTCCATGTGAATGAGTGAAATGATAAGTTTGGTATGGGGGCACAACATAGTATCATGGTGCCTAGTGTGAAGGGGAGGAGCTTGGTGGGGCGAGGATGACAGGACTAGGACTGGGTTTATGGATCATCTGGAGCAAACTGGTCTTAGTAATGAAGTTGGAACGATGAGAAAGCAAGACATCATGACAGAAGGAGGGGGCTTAGGCATTATCTGTTATGAAGAAACCATTATGCTTGACTATGGGGGAATTCAACCTTTCCCAATCTTAGAAGGGTCATGGGGTTGGGTTCTCCTACTCATGTGGCAAAATTTTGTTGAAATTGTCTTAGAGGTTTCCTAGGGCTTTGTTGGAACGGTTAGTTGGGCATCTCACTCGATAGTGGTCCTATTTCTTTCACTAAGCTTGTTGTTTAGGGAAGATACCCTGTGCTTTGTTGGACTGGGTAACCAAACTAGTAGAGATCAGGGGGGTTAGGGAATTAATAGAGGAGACTATAGGGGTCGGGTTCAACCTAGCTTTACGGTTTGTTTAGTGACCTAGTTTTCCTAGTGTCATCATTGGCTTTCAGTTCCCAATTGAAAAAGTTGGATCGTGTGCCTTTATGTTGGATTGTGTGCAACATACAAAACACTTGGATTGTATAAAAATTGGAAAAATGTTCACACTAGCAAGCCAAGAATGCAGAATACAAAGCGGACACCTAACATAGAGGATATACCAACAGGATGGTTCGATGGAGTAGTGAAGTTAAATGGCACTCAGAGCGGAGCTGGAGGGTTGATCAGAATTACAAAAAAATCATCCTACATATGGACCTTCAACTGTGGTCCGAGCACCAACACCAGGGCAGAATTATTGGGCGCCTAGGCCACGCTACACTTGGCCTCCAGACTAAATATTGAAGTCCTTCAGATACTTGGGGATTCTAGAACTATTATCAAGTGGTTGAATAACAGGGGCGAACTACAAGCCATCTCCCTCTTGGCCTAGAAGGACATAATTAGACTACTCCAACCCACTTTCAAAAAGATCAGCTACAAGCACATATATCATGAGCACAATAAAACAATAGATCAACTATCAAAGGCAACACTTCAGAAAAAAGCAGGCATTATAACATACAATCTTTGGATAGATGGACATGAGGGCCCACCATATTTCCCAAAACTTTTTTAAGATCTGCTACACACATCTCAGCGGTCTCCTATGTATGAGCGAAGGATTTTCTACTAGTTTTTGATATATTTTTGAGAATACATGATAGCTAGTACTCGGGACTTAATCTATTTATGTGAAATTTTCAAACTCATAGATGTTTTTTACCTTTCCCTCGTCTTTTCAACTTATGATCTTTCTCCTTTTGTTGGTCGAGAGACCACTATAGGCGAAAGATTCATATGACAGTTGACCCTACAACTGTGATTGTAAATATTTTGTCATGAGAACACATTATATTTCAATATAATTGAGGATATTTCTCGTGGGAAAAAAATTAACAGAGTAGTCTTAAAATTAAAGTTAATAGTAATAACAATATAAATTATGTTGTTATAATAATATAGGTAATGATGTTAAATTTTTTATATAAGAGGTTAAATAGCAATAAGGTAGTATCTAGTTTTATAGTTTTATGTGTAAGATTAAGATTAAATGATATTAAAAAGTATATGATTCCACTCGAGGTAGTGACACAATGACAATAGTGACAACTATAACTACAAGAGACATTGATTTTCTTACCAATACTATTTAGGATGAAATCGTCTTTTGGTCCTGACTTGGCGTAAGACTTAAGACTATTTTTGATTGGTTAAGAGCTTGTTTTCCTTGGATGTAAGGAAACAAGTTAACGACCTAAGACCTAGAGGCATGTGACAAGAGCTAAAATTTGTCACCAACAAACTATTTTAGGTGACTTTTTTTTTAAATGATAATGATGAATCAACTAACCTTCATAAATATCAACTTGTAATAACTATCCTCCCAATTAACAACTAAGTTATAATAAATTTTACTACCTTTAAAAAATTAAAATTAAAAAATAATAATAATATTAAAAAATTCAACTAAATAATATATTTTTTTTTTATAAATATAGTTAAAGGTTGAAGTGTATAATTAAAGGTTAAACACTTCATATTGATGGAAAGTTTATGCATTTCAATTATTTTAGAGTTTTGTATATATTTATATTTATGGCGAATAATAAAACGAAATGTTATAAGTTTATTTATATTTTATTTATTTATTATAGTTGTAAAAAAAATATTTTTTATTTTTATTTTTTTAGTAAAGGCTAAATTGGAATTAGGGTAAAACGTAGTTTCATGTATGAAATTAAGGTTAAATGATTTTTTTAGATCTAGAAGAATTGGTAACCGATCGAGATTACTTGGGCGAGACCCAAGTTCAAATCCATAGCCCGCAAGACAGTGCCTAACATGAAACTTATGATTTAGCAAGGGCCAAGACGTCCTGAGGCACCAACGGGGCATTTACCCTTCTAGCGTTATCACAACAAGCCAAGGGACAAGACACCCCGAGGCACTGAAGGGGCGTCTACCCTTCTAGTGTTATCAGAACAAGCCAAAGTCTCATCAGGGATTTGAACCTGGGTGGAGAGAGTGTGAGACTTACCTCCCAACCATTTAAGCAAACCACCTCAACCATGGGATTAAGGTTAATTGTTACTAAAAAGCACATGACTCCACTAGAGGTAGCCTCAACGATGATTACAAGGGATATTGGTTTTCTTGCGGATACTATTTAGGCTTAAAATACCTTTTGGTTCTAAAGTAAGACCTAAAATTGCACTAATTTTCTAAGAGCTCATCTTCCTTAAATGTAAGGAAATAGATTAATGGCCCAAGAACTAAAGACATCTGGCGGGAATAAAAGTTTGTCTCTTTATGAACCACAAACAAATTAATTTAGATGACATGTTTTTTTTAAATAATGATGATGAATTAGCATGTGTTCATAGATAACAAGCAATAATGATTATCCTTTTATCAACTAACAACTTAATTATGATATATTTTATCACTTTAAAAAATAAAAATAAAAATAAAAAAACATTTTCGTTAACAAATAACAAACTTTAAAAGCACTTTTAAAACTCTATTTATAAATCAAAGAATTTCAAAACAAATTATAAATTCTAACAAATATAAATACGCACTTCTTAAGTGCATTTACTCCAAGATCTATATATATTGTAAGCATGACAAAGACTAAGTATAAGTGGGTGTTTGTGCTCATTTCTATGTGCACTTGATGGCACAAACTTTTAGGGGTGGTTAGTACTCGTCATATATGTACTAAGACACAACTCGTTACGCCGAAAGGCATACACGCCGAAAGGCATACAGCGATTGGAAATGGACACAATTACTCATCTTTTATTTATAAATTCTAATTTGATGGTTAACAATTGAAGATGTTGGCATATTCTTCGTCATCCTCCCAAATGAATGCATGAGATTTAATGTTCATAACTTCCTTGCATTTATGAATGCATCCATTAACATGTTTACTTCTTCACATTTACTTAATCATGATTAAGAAATTATTGTATGGCCTTATGATTGCCAGGTTTAGAAGATTAGGGAGGATTAATATGTATGCAACCTTTTTCTTGCCACATTTCGGTGATTAGCATACACTACCTCAACCTCATTACGACACATTGCACGTATCATATTAGGGCAGGCGTTTGCTTTTATGAGATGTGAACCATGGCATGGCCTGATGCCACGTTTGGCCTGCTTTCAATTTAAAATTATTTTAGGGATGGATGTATTTTATGGCGTTTGCTTCCTCTACGCACACGACCACTATTTAATGTGTTGTGAATGTTCATAATATGACTTCTGATTTGTCTGAGCTCGATGGTCCTTAAAAATAATATACTAAAGTTGTTGGTGAACAAATCCCTTCATATTGCCCTCCTTCTTTATGTCATGGCAATTTGCAACCTGAGGTCTCTATCAAATCAAATTGTTTTTTATCAAATCAAATTGTATTCATGCATGGATTTTGATTAACTATATATATTTTGTTGTTATAACAGGGAACCTTTGGTTTGAATTTGTACCAGTCGCTTAATTTGGATCCCAAGTTGGTTGAAGAATTGTATCCAACAAAGCTAAATTCCCCTTTGTTTTATAATGAAGGATCTCGAACAATTTATAACAATATCATAGTGTAACATCAGATAATATGAGATGATTTAAAGGGTAGAGTTATGCATAATTCATATGGTCCTGATAGAGTTTTGGTGGGGGATCAAGTTGTGGTGTTGAAGATTTCGGGAGATCGTTATGCGTTTTTACAATTGCAGATTTCTAGGGTTTCAGGACACTATGGTAAATGACCTTGGGAGGCATTACTTTCGAAATTGTTTTATTGAAGGTGTCGTCGATGTCATATTCGACAATGAAAAACCAATCTATCAGGTAAACCAAATAGAAATCATGAATGGTGCTTTGATTATTTTTTTAAGTTTCGGAAATCAGAATTGATTAAGAATACAGTTTTTGGTTTTGTTGATCATGGAACTGTGAACTCCATGCCATCCCCATAAACAATGGAGCGTTTACCACTAATAAAATATCCTCTCCCTCTGAAGACTCGGGCTTTGTCTTTCTGCAATGCAAGTTGACAGGAAAGGGATTAATGCAACTGGGGAGGGCTTGGGGACCTTACTCCACAACATTATTTGCTAACTCTTACATGGATGGAATTATCTTCCCAGAAGGGTGGGGAAACTAGAACGATCCTGCAAGACAAAAGTAAGTCGTTGTTGTATGTTATCCCCTCACCGTCCATGCACGAAAAATTAGAATTTCATAGCTCATTTTAATGTTATCATCATCGTGTTTGTGTGTAGGGATTTATTATGGCCAGTACCAATATGTCGGGCCTGGAGCAATAACAAACAAAAGAGTTATGTGGTCACATATATTTACTGATCGTACGCATATCAGATAGTATCTTAGTATCAATTACATTGACGGTAATAAGTGGGTGGAATAGATGGCATCATTTTCTCTTCAGAGCAACAAGATTTTTATATTTATATAATGTGAGGAAACATCATTTGAATTAGCAAGCGAAGGGTGCCCAGAGTCTCGCCCATCATTACCCAGACTCCATTTTGAGACATTTTTCATTTAATTTAAATATAAATGCATTTTGATATTGCAATGTATTTGTGTGTACCATATGGAAGCTCCTTTCCCATTATGTTGTAAATTTACAAATTCTCGACTCTGTATATTTTTAAATTTTATTATATAAAAAATGATTGTCATGCAATGCTCCAATTTAATGGATGTACGAAACAATTATTTCCACTAACTTGTGTGCTTCATTTGGAAGCTCCTTTCCAATTATGTTGTAAATTTACAAATTCCCTACTTTGTATATTTTTACATTTTATTATATAAACAACGATTGTCATTCAAAGCTCCAATTTAATAGATGTATGAAAAAACTATTTCCACTTGTGTGTGTGCTTTTCAAGTCAACATGTTCACAAACTTTTGGCTTTGATTTTATGTGATCGCATCTGTAAGATAATGGCTTTCAAATGTTAATGATTATTAGGATTGGCTTTGATTTTATGTGATCGCATCTGTAAGATAATGGCTTTCAAATGTTAATGATTATTAGGATTAAGGTTAATCCTATTAGAATTAGGGTTAGGGTTATTAATAATACATTATTAGGGTTATTTATTATTAGTTATAATTATAGTCATTAAAATTATTATTAATAAAGTATTATTAATATTTTATTGTTAATACAACCTCAATGGGCCTAATGGCTAAGAACATTTGTTTCCTGTTAACAGGTCACAAGTTCAAATCCAGAGGGGGGTAGGGTATGTATACCTTCGTAGACTTTACCAGTCAAATCGTTGGGCAGAGAGGGTCCCTTGTCCCACAAACAAGGGGGTCTCATACACCAATTTCATGTATGGATTGGTAGTGACCTTAAAAATAGATTATTATTATTATTATTATTATTATTATTATTATACATGATACACTATTAATTATTGTCCATTGTATGTAGCTTGGGTGGTTGGGAGGAATGATTGTTACCCTCCCCACCTAGGTTCAATTCGTTGTAAGTGAGATGTTGTGCCCTTAAATGGGTCTATAAGATGCTCTTGTTGTTGAACCCCTAATATTCTGAAAATACTCGCCCTCCCTATGTTCTCCCACGGATTCCGAGGAGGTTTCCGTGGACGTAACGAGCACCGATATCCGGTGTCGTGAACCACATGAATAAAAAAACAATATTAATTAATAATTAATAATAATAATTTATTATATTAGTGGTTATTATTAACATACGTAAATAGCTATATTATACAAGGGGTGCTTTAAGGGTATGTATGTATATTATACTTACATACGCATTATACAATAATTATTAATTAATATTAATAATTAACCATGTCAACAATAATGTATTAATAATATATTAAGGCCGATGGTTATTAGGGTTATACGAGTTATTATGGTCAATGGTTATTAGAGTTACAGTTATGAGACTTCTATTTATTTGAATGGTTTGAGAATATGGTATAAGGCTTGTGTGGATGTATAATGGTCATAGTTTGTATCATGGTGAAATGTATACACTTTATGATCCATATGTGGTCTACTTTATTGTCCTTATAACAATAATAAATCCTCAAAATGAGTATAAATCGTCATTTGCAAAGTATAAAACAAGTTGATTTCTTTAAAAAATAAAATAGAGCAAATATAAATCATCATTTGTAACATATAAATCGAGTAGATTTGTTGTGAATATTAGAACAATATAATTCATCATCTGCAAATTTTCATATGATTTGCTATCAATGTTCTTATAACAAGTACATAAATTATTAAATGATTTTCTATCAATGTCCTTAGAAAAAGTATAAATCAAGTAGTTTACTATCAATGTCCTTAGAACCAGTATAAATCAAGTAGTTTACTATCAATGTCCTTAGAACAAGTATAATTCATCATGTACAAAGTTCAAGATGATATGCTATCAACTTATCTATGTAATACATCACATCAATTCAACGTTGTTATCTTTGTGACAAAGGAAACACTTTGTTAGATTTGTTTTTTAAAACATGGCGAAAAATTAAGTTTCGTAATGTGTTGAACATAAACCAACCTTGTTGTGTGAAAAACATAACCCAATGTTGCAATCTGACAAACAAAATCAGACATTGCAACATGCAGAACATAATAATGTTGCAATGTGACAAACATAGCCCTATTGTCGCATTGTGATGAACATATCCATGTCGCTATAATGTGACTAACATAGCCATATTGTTGCAATGTGATGAATATAATAGCATCACATTTTGACAAACATAGTAACGTGGCAATGTGACGAACATTTATTATTGTCATAATGTGACGAATATAGCCTCATCATCATATTGTGATGAACATTGCCTCCTCGTTGCAATGTGACACAAACATCCTGATGTCATAATGTGAGAAACATTTCCAAATGTCACAATATGACAAACATAACCCATTGTGGCAATGTGATGTACACAACCTAATGTCACAATGTGACAAACATAGCCCAACATTGCAATGAGATGACCATTTCTCGATGTTGCAATGTGACAAACATAACCCACTATCAAAATGTGACAAATCTATTCCAATGCCACCACCTTAGATCCATCTTAAACTCGAATCTATTAAGCACTCAAAGGGATCAAATTTCTTAATGTGTCAATTTTAATTTATACATTGTTATCTAAATATGTACATAAGTAGTTATTTATATTTTTTAATTGAGTAAACTTTATTATTATTATTATTATTATTGAGTAAAATGTATTATTGTTATTATTTTAATGTAACATTATCGAATATAAAATCACATTAACATGACAACATCTCATCCATGCGAGGCTATAGAGCATCTCATCCATACGAGGCTATAGAGCATCTCATCCATACGAGGCTATAGAGCACCTCACTACTCTCGGTGCAATAATGTGATTAAAAAAAAAACTATGTTGCATTGTGATGACCATAACCTTTCGATGCCATGTGATGAACAAAACCTTATGTCGTTATCTAACGAAGAAAACATGATCAACATTGTAATGCGATAATGTCATAGTAAACCATGGTTAACCATAATCAACATGGTCCTACATGTTCCAACATGGTCCTACATGTTCCAACATGGTTAACCATAATCAACATGGTCCTACATGTTCCAACATGGTTAACCATAATCAACATGGTCCTACATGTTCCAACATGGTTAACCATAATCAACATGGTCTCAATGTCGCAATGTG
>ML787246.1:340848-356818 GCA_009831015.1 Picea engelmannii
GCTTACAATCCAGACTCCTCTGCTCGATGGTGTCCTTTTCAAAGACTTCACTAAACCCTGGTTTTC
Source organism: Picea engelmannii (assembly GCA_009831015.1). Lineage (NCBI taxonomy): Eukaryota > Viridiplantae > Streptophyta > Pinopsida > Pinales > Pinaceae > Picea > Picea engelmannii. The sequence continues at coordinate 340,915 of ML787246.1, forward strand.
GGGTCTAAGAAACACTACAGGCGGTTCTTTACCCTCTCTTAGTCCACACTGCGACTCAGATCTAGATTGGTTTAACCAAGCTGAAGGGGATCTTATACTTTCTCCGCCCTCATCTCCTGGCGTTGGTCTTAGCTCCGCTGATGTTTCCAAAGGGTTCTCGAGTCTTCTAGATTTTCTCACTAAACAAGGCCCAGGAGTTTCTACTACCTTTCCTACCAACAAGGGTTTTGTATCGGCCCTGTTAGAGGATGAAGAACATAGAGAATGTGATTGGACCCCTTTCTCCAAAGAACGCTCACAGGAGCCCCCCCTTTTCTCTGGCGGCAGGTTGGTTCTTGATGGCTCTCGAATAGAGGTAGAAGGAACCAGGTTAAAAAGGAAAAACCTAAAATCAAAAGGAAGGATTAGGAACCTGACCCTCGGAGAAGAAGTAGAGATTAGCCAGGTAACCCACATGGAAAATCAAACATTTGTAGGTCGTGTCAGTAGCAGAACCTTTGCAGTCAGAACTATCCTCGATTGGATGCATAATGTTTGGAAGGAATACCTTGGTTATCTTCTAGAGCTTGTTGAGCTGAACAAGAATTGGTATGCTTTTACTTTCCAAAAGGCTGAGCACTCCAATTGGGCACTAGGCAAACCTTGGAGCATAAACAACTCTCCTCTCCTTCTCAAACCTTGGAGCATAAACAACTCTCCTCTCCTTCTCAAACCTTGGAGCCCACTCTTTGACGCTAGTACAGAACGTTTTTGATAAAATTTTGGTTTGGGTAAGACTCCCTGCACTTCCCTTTCATCTTTGGACCTTCGAGCACTTTAAATCTATCGAAAACTTCTTATGCAACTTCTTGGATACAGATATGACCTTCAAAGAATCAAAACAAAGGAAGGTGTCAAGAATTTTGGTCAATTTAAACATCAGGGAAGGTCTTGGCGAAGAGTTTGATCTCAGTCGGGGAGGCTACACCTACATTCAGAAATTGGATTACAAAAATATCCCTTTTAGGTGCAGGAGATGCCATCAATATGGAAATCTGATTAAAAGTTGTAAGCTACTAGTCAAAACCAGAGGAAAAATATATAATTTGGGTAAAGGACGTTCACAAAACTTAGCACCTGATGTGCCTTCCTCTGTTGACTCTCAGAAGGAACAAGGATGTAAGACTGACTTTCTACCGGAAGCCCCGACTTTAGAGCACTTCGACCACTATTCAGGACTTGCTTCTTTTTCAAGACCAGAAGCTCAGAGCCCTATAAATACTAGATCGTCTTTACTTTCTTTCGCGGGTACCTCCTCTAACTCTGCTCCCCCCATTATTGTTTTAATTAACAATTTAACTATAAGTGGCAATGAGTGGTTGAGGACTCTTCCCTTCCTACCTCTCCCTTACCTCTCCCCTACTCCCCTCTCCCCTTCCCTATCTCCCCTGCTCTCCCTCCTCTCTTCGACCCCTCTGGTTTCCGCCCCACCCGATCCTCCTTTTGTTTTTCATCCTACCTCTGTTGAAGAGGAATCCTCCTCCTCCTCTTCTACCACCTCTACAAGGTGTTATTTCTTAAGGTCTATGAGTAAAGGACATATGGGGGGTTTAGCCATGGATCAGTCTACTACGGAGAAAAGTGGGTGGGGGAGAAAATCTTACTTATCGAAGGCACAAAATAAATCCAATATAGACCTCATGGCTAGGAAACAAGTCTCTATTGAACGAGTGCTTAGAGCAAGGTGAGCCCTGGGAAAGGGGCCTTGATGAAATGTTGTTCTTTTAACTGTAGGGATTTGGTTGGCCCCCTCAAATGACCAGCCCTGAAAATGGTGATCGATTATGAACACCCTGATATTCTTCTCCTACAAGAAATTTTGGGGGAAGGAGAAGAAGTAAAATCCAGACTTTCTTCATTATTCCCAGGATGGAATTTCGAAACTTTGGATTCCTTTGGAATATCTGGAGGACTAGCTATTGGGTGAGATACCTGATCTATAAAAGTCATCAACTCTTGGGGTTTTGAATCAGAAATCGGTATAATAGTCCTCTCGACAGACTTGGAAGACCCACTTAACATTGTCAATATCTACGACCCCTGTCAAAACAGAGGCCCCTACTGGGACAAAACCTTCTCAAAATATTTCTTGAAAGATCAACAAGCTATTTTGGGAGGGGTTTTAAACTTCTCCTTGGGTTTTTTCTGAAATTTGGGGAACACATGAAGCAGACCCTTTGACTAGTTTTTTAACACAAAAGTTGGTTGAGTGCAACTTATTGGACCTTTAACCTATAAAACTCAAACCAACTTGGAAGAATAACAGAGTTGGAGATGCCAGTGTAGCCAAAAGATTGGATTGTTTTCTGATAAAGGACATTCTACTGGAAAAGCCTCTACAAATGAAGCAGTGGATCGGTTATGGAGGCATCTCAGACCATTGTCCGATCTTTCTATAAATAAGAAAAGGCTCGATCAAGCCACCAAGCCCTTTCAAATTCAACAGGACATGGTTAACTGATGACTCTTTCACCAAACTGGTTCGAGAAAACTGGCCCCCCTTTACTCTAGAAATAAATTGCATGGTTGGTGCACACTTTGTTAAAAACCTCCAAAGAATCAAAGCTAAAACGAAGAGTTAGGCTTATCAAAAACTACTTTCGGAGGACTTGGAACTCAAAAATCTGGAAAATCAACTAAAGCTCTTGTCAAAGGTAGAAGGGGGTGGATTTGCATCGTTAGAAACTAAAACAAATTTGTTGAGAATGGAAGAACGGACAAATAGACTAATCAAGGAAAAGGAAGAAATGTGGAGATTAAAAAGAAGAGCCATTTGGTTGAAAAGTGGAGATGTGAACACAAAAAAATTTCAAGCTTATGCCAAAGGTAGAAAATTCTCTAACACCATATGGCATCTTAAGGACCAAGATGGATCATAGGAACATACCTTTGAAGGAATGTCAAGAATAGGAAAAAAATACTTTCAGGAACTCTACAAAGAAGAAAACAAGGCTACCATAGAAGAAATGATTTGAATGACACAGTACTTCCCTAGTGAGGAGGATAACAAAATGATCATGGAGGAGGTATCCATAGAGGAGCTAAAAGGAGTAATGAGTAGCTTTCAAAAGGACAAAAGCCCAGGACCAAATGGATGGACCATTGAGTTCATCCTGGGCTTTTTTGATCTCCTTGGACATGATATTCTAAGACTAGTTGAAGAGATCAGGCTAACAGGTCAAATGCCACTCAGCCTAAACTACACTTTCATAGCTTTAATCCCCAAAAAATACAACCCGGATTATTTGTATGATTTCAAACCAATTTCACTGTGCAATTGCATCTACAAGATCGTGTCCAAAGTCTTAGCAAGAAGATTAAAAAGAATCCTCTCTAACAAAATATCGCTTGAACAATTCAGAGTTTTGGAAGGAAGACAGATCCATGAAGCGATCGAGGTGGCACAAGAAGCATTACACATCATCAAGACTAGAAAATTAAAAAGTGTTTTCCTGGAAGTGTTGTCCTACGATAGAGTAAGTTGGCTCTTTCTACGTCTCCTCTTAACTCATTTAGGCTTTACAGTCCCCTTCATCAGATGGATTATGTGTTGCATTACTATTGTCTCCTTCTCAGTGCTCATAAATGGTTCAACAACGCATTTTTTTAGATCTGAAGGGGGCTTAAGACAAGGATGCCCCCTTTCCCCTCTGCTTTTTCTTCTTGTAGCATAAATCTTAAGAAGGGCACTTGTAGCTGAAAAAATTTCAGGATCCTTTCCAGAAATTAATATCTCTACCTCTCTTCAAGTTACACATCTTCTCTTTGTGGATGATATTCTTATATTCACTTCGAGGTCTAGGTCGGAGGTTGGGATCCTAAAAAACATTGTAAATATCTTCTCCAAAGCAACAAGAATGCTCATAAATGAAAAAAAATCCACCCTCACTTCCTTTTTTCTCTAAGATAGTGAAAAAGAACTTTTTTGACAATTTTTTCCTTTCTCAAAGAAGACTTTAGAAGAAGGGATGAAGTATTTGGGTTTTGTTTTAAAACCAAACGACTACAGGAAAGAGGATTGGACTTGGCTTCTAAAAAAACTAGAAAAAAGACTCTTATCCTGAAGTCATAGATGGATTTCTAGGGCAGGTATACTGGTGATCCAGGTGGATATCAGTGGCCACCCACCTTTTCCAACTGGCTCAAAACAGTTTTCTGGCAATTTTGGCAATTTACTATTTTTAGCAGGTTTTAACTTCCGGGGCCATTTTGAGGGACTAAGTGAAGGTTTTTCGAGATCGAGGTTCTCAGTGATAGAAAAAGGCATGATTAAGCCTCCAAAATGAATCTCCTCGACGATACCTTTCCAACACGCTATCATACACCTAAAACGGAGATCGTATGCAAAAGTTACGACCCCGGGAAGTTGATGTACTAACTTACCCAACGGGGCCCACATGACTTTTGGCACTTCATCTCCTAGGGTTAGGTTTTTGGATGTCTAGGGTTTTTGGCATTCCTGTTTATTGTAAAAAGGCCTTCAGAGCCTCATTGTACTCATCTTCTGGCAAATGCGAGTAGCTGTCACATCTCTTCTCAAAGATAAGTTGCCACCATTCTAGCGAGTCTTTCACTCTGTATTTTTACAGTCTCTGTACATTTCTTTCATTAATAGAAATCGTGTATTAATGTATATATGTGTTTATGGTTGCATCTCTGATACATTTCTGTTATATTATTGAATATATGTGATATCTCTGTGCATTTCTTTGTTATATCTCCGTTCTCATTTTGTGCCGAAAATAATTTGGATCAGTGGTATCAGAGCAGGTTGTTCTCGATCATTTTTTTCAGTGCATGTCCCCGACGAGGTCCAAGTATAGAAAGTTGGGTCTCAAGATTCTCTCTCTTGAGGACAATCGCTCTCGCACACCCAAGAAACCCTCTATGGCGGAAGAAAAGAAAAATGATGGAGCAGATGATCCTATCAGTCTGTTGCTTGAGCAAGCTCTCACATGACAGAAGGACGAAATGATGGAGAATTTTTCCCACATCCTTCAACGTCTGCCGATAGCAATAGGTGTATCTTCATCTAGCGACCACTTTGGAGGCACCTCACCTTTCAAGGTACAAGTTAATTTTGATATTCCTGTATTTGAAGGACAGATAGATGCAGAAGCCCTAGACAAATGGTTAAATCTGCTATAAGATTATTTCTCTGTTCACAAATTTTCCGACAAAGAAAAGATCACCTTCGCACTCCTTAAAGCTCTCCCCCATGTCAAACATTGGTGGGAAACTTATTGGGAGCAGAGTTCCACAGAAGAGTCTGAAATATATGGGGTCAATCCCACTTGGGATTTTTTTGTGGATGCGGTAAAGGAACAGTATTACCCTTTTAAAAACTATGAGGACCAGTACATGAGATGGACCACACTACGGCAAGAGAGGGGCCAAGCAATTCCGGAGTTCACTAATACCTTCCATACCTTGCGCACCAAGCTCGGTATCAAAGACTTCGAGCGACATTTGGTTCTGAAATACCATGGGGCTCTACACAGATACATCCAGACTGAAATGGATTTTCTGGACATCTCATCACTCGGTGTTACTTATCGATATGCTGTTAAAATCAAGCATAAATTTAAGCACCAGAACAAACGGGATTTCGGATATGTAAATCTGCAACAACCAAAGTATGACAAAAACAACCCTAACAAACAGTCTTCTGAAAACCAGTCCAAGACACAGGAAAAGAAGGGTCACGGGAAGACAAAGAAAGACACCGGAAAATGGTGCGATTTTCACAAAAGTCCCTGGCACAACACCGATGAATGTCGCTCAAAACAGTCATTGGTGGCCAAGATCAAAGACAAGGAGCTGAATCCTGATTCAGAATCCGATTCTAAAAATACTGGAAAAGGATAGATCATTGACGCAGACCCCACTGCTATTGTTGCAACCGCGACAATTCAACCAGAAGAACCAACAGATCCCGAAGAGGGGGAGCACCTTTTTCATTCACAGATGTGGGTAAAGGGGACCCCACTGCATTTTATTTTTGATAGCGGAAGCCAGAAGAACCTCATCTTAGCAAAGGTCATCAAACAGTTGGGATTGTCGACAACACCACACCCGCAACCATACAACATCGGGTGGCTTCACCAAGGACAAGATCTATGTGTCAGCCAACAATGTCGATTTTATACGGCATCCAGCCCTTCAAGGACGAGGTATTATGTGATGTTGCCCCACTGGATGTTTGTGATGTTCTCTTGGGTCAACAATATATGTGGAAGCGCCATGTTGTTTATGAGTCTCGACCCCGTAGTGTCATTGTTACTTTGGGGGGTCATCTCTACAGAATACTAGAGGTAGTTCCAACTATTGTTCCACCTAAAAAGTTTCGCAAGGTAGTATCTAATACTGCAAAATTTAGCTTCTTCACAATCTGTTCAAAAGGAGAACAAAAGGACACTGCAACCACTACAGCCTCGCCCCAATCACCTTCTATCTAACATAAGCAGGTCGACAAGGCTGCAACAAAGCGCAAAGATTCCTTATTGACACCGTCCTCTCATGTATCTCAACTTGTTGAACATCCTCAGCCTCAACAGGTTCTTGACATACTTCCACAAACTGAGCAGCGTGATGTCTCCAGCAATACAAGCAGCTCACTAAGATGCAGATCTAGCAAACGTTTTTCCCTCTCCCCCAAAAAATCAATGCAATGGAGACCATTGCTTCCTAAGGAGGGAGGATTGATCTAGGTGGATATCGGTGGCCATCCACCTTTTCCAACTGGCTCAAAACAGTTTTCTGACAATTTTGGCAATTTACTATATTTAGCAGGTTTTAACTTCTGGGGCCATTTTGAGGGCCTAAATGAAGGTTTTTAGAGATCAAGGTTCTTAATGATATAAAAAGGCATGATTGAGCCCCCAAAATGAATCTCCTCGACGATACCTTTCCAACGAGCTATCATACGCCTAAAAAAGAGATCGTATGCAAAAGTTACGACCCCAGGAAGTTGATGTACTAACTTACCCAAACGAGGCCCACATGACTTTTGGTGCTTCATCTCCTAGGGTTAGGTTTTTGGATGTCTAGGGTTAGGTTTTTGGATGTCTAAGGTTTTTGGAATTCCTGTTTATTGTAAAAAGGCCTTTAGAGCCTCATTGTACTCATCTTCTGGTGAATGCGAGTAGTCATCACATCTCTTCTCAGAGATAAGTTGCCACCATTCTAGCGAGTCTTTCACTCTGTATTTTTACAATCTCTATACATTTCTTTCATTAATATAAATTGTGTATTACTGTATATCTGTGTTTATGGTTGCATCTCTAATACATTTCTGTTATATTATTGAATATCTGTGATATCTCTGTGCATTTCTTTGTTATATTTCCGCTCTCATTTCGTGTCGAAAATAATACGGATCAACTGGTCCTAGTTAAATTAGTCTTGGAAGCTATTCCAGATTTTTGGATGTCACTCTCCTGGATTCCTAAAGGAACACTAGAGGCAGCTAGGAATCTCTCCTTCATATTTCTATGGAGTGGAAAGAAAGATTCACAGGTGACACCTTGGGTTCGATGGAAAAGGATTGTTGTCCCAAAGGCCCTTGGAGGATGGGGACTAAAAAACATTCATGTTTTCTTAAAAGCATTGGCTGCAAAAGGGTGTTAGCGATTGTTAACCACAAATAGTCTCTAGACAAAAGTAGTTATAAGAAAGTACATAGAACCTGATTCGGTGGAGTCGTGGATCAAACAGCTCATAAATCTTTAAAAGGAGTTTCGGTCATTTGGAAGTCTATTATCAAATCCTTCTCAGTTATCAAGGATGGACTGGTATGGAAAATTTTGAATGGTCATTTAGTGAGGTTGGGTGCAAACCCTTGGATGGGCAATGAAGGCAATCACCTTCTTTCAGATCACCTTACTTTTTTTATGAGAATCAAAGCCTTTGACATTTTAAACAAAATTGTCGATCTGGATACTACAAACTTCTGGACTCAAGGATGGAAATTGGCCACTGATCTCGAACTAAATGATGCAGACACAACAGAGCTCGAAAGGCACATTACAGTCCTAAAAACAACACAGGTTAGATTAAGAGACCAAGAGGACGAACTTGTTTGGGACATAACTGCCTATGGTATCTACACTCCAAAGGAAGGCTATAACTTCTTTATCCAAGAACAAGTCCACGCATAACTGATCTGGTGGTGGAAAAAACTCTGGAGAATAAATTGTCCCACAAAATCGAAACTTTTTATGTGGAGTGTGCTTACAAACAAGGCTCCAACTTGGGACATACTCCACAAAAGGAATTTCTTTGGCCTGGGTAGGTGTCCTCTGTGTAAGATAGACGAAGAATCAGCGCAACACCTCTTCATAGACTGTCTTTATATAATGAAGGTTTGGAAAGAAGTATCCAGACTTCTGAAAAAAAAACTTTCTTTGGATTGGCCACACTTTGGAACAAGCATGGAGGAACTGGTGAGAGAACAAAGGTTTTAAAAGTTATAGATTGCTACCCCTGCTGATCATTTGGGGTGTGTGGCTTGCTAGGAATGAAGTCATTTTTAATGAAGTTTTACTAGCACCCGAAAAAACTACTCTCAATAGCTTGGCCATCTTATCCTCGTATTTACCAACCGAAGGGAGAGTCAAGACCAGAAATATAAGAGGAGTAACCATCGAAAAAACAAGTCCTTGGGTTTTTTTGATGGAGCCTCCCAAAATTGTGGGGGTGGAGGGATCTTATACTTCTCAGACACTCACTACTACACTTTGACTTCTAGCTTGGGAGAAGGAACAAACAATTACGCAGAACTTATGAGCCTCAAACTACTCATGGCCTTTGCATTTGAACAAAATTGTAAAATGATAACACTTTATGGAGACTCAAAAAATGTAATAAATTGGATAAATGGTTCTCAAAGATGCACAAATATCAGACTTGCTAATATTGTGGAAGACATAAAATCACTACAGAGGGTTTTTTATTCTTTTTCCTGTCATCATGTATTCAGGGAAAGAAATGAAGAGGCAAACCAAGCCTTGAAAGAAGGCACACATGGAATTGGGCCACTGGAAGATTTTAGAGTTCTTAAATGAACAACTTCAGGAACAACAAAGAACTTTCTTGTGAACATTGTAAACCTTTTTGGGTTGCAAATTTTTGTAAAATCCTAACGGATTAGAAGACATAACTACAAAAGAACTTCAACAAGATTTGAAGTAAATACATAGATATACAGATTACATGAATACACTTTAGAAGTGTATCTACAAAATGTAATTTTGATCACTTTTGATGATATGAATTACGCTTTTTTCCATGGAAAAAAAAATATAGCCTTGTCATTGCATTGTGATGAACACTGCCTCCTTGTCGCAATGTGACACAAAAATCCTGATGTCATAATGAGAGAAACATTTCCAAACGTCGCAATGTGACAAACATAACCCATTGTCGCAATGTGATGTACACAACTAATGTTGCAATGTGACAAACATAGCCCAACATTGCAACGAGACGACCATTTCTTGACATTGCAATGTGACAAACATAACCCACTATCAAAATGCGACAAACCTATTCCAATGCCACCTTAGATCCATCTTAAACCTGGATCTATTAATCACTGAGAGGGATAAAATTTCTTAATGTGTCAATTTTAATTTATATGTTGTTATCTAAATATATACATAAGTAATTATTTAAAAATTTTAATTGAGTAAACTTTATTATTATTATTATTATTGAGTAAACTTTATCATTATTATTTTAATGCAACATTATCAAATCTAAAATCACACTAACATGACAACATCTCCTCCATACTAGGCTATAGAGCACCTTTCTATTCTCAATGCAATAATGTGATAAAAAAAAACCTACATTGCAATGTGATGACCATAACCTTACGATGCCATGTGACAAATAAAACATGATATCGTGATCCAATGAAGAAAACATGATCAACATTGCAATGCAATAGTGTCATAGTAAACCATGGTTAACCATAATCAACATGGTCCTACATGTTTCAACATGGTTAACCATAATCAACATAGTCCTGACGTCACAATGTGTCAAACATTTCCTAACATTGCAATGTGACGAACATATTCGAATGTTGCAATGTGACGAACATAACCCTTTCATCGCAATGTGACAAACATAAACAATGGTCACATTGTGACAAACATAGCCCTTTCATCGTATTGTGATGAACATATACGGTTGTCACAGTGTGACAAACATAGCCTTGTTGTTGCAATGTGACCAACATATCCTCGCATTGCAATGCGACACACATATTCAGTAGTCACATTGTGACAAACATTTCCAAACGTTGCAATGGGATGAACACAACCCATTGCCACATTGTGATGTACTCAACCCAATGTGGTAATGTGACAAACATAGATGAACATTGCAATGAGACGAACACTAACTGACATCGCAATGTGACGAGCATAACCCACTGTCAGACTGTGACAAACCCATTCCAATGTTATAATGTGACAAACATAAATCATTCGTCATAGTTTGATGATCATAAGCCTATGGTGTCATGTGATGAACAAAACTTGATGTTAGCCATGGGCATGGTCAACCATAATAAACCCCAATCAACCATGGTCATGGTCAACCACGATCAACCATAGTCAACCTTTCCTTCCCTTAGTCAACCAAGGTCTACCAAAGTTCGCCATGGTCATGGTCAATCATAAGTAACCATGATCATGGTCAATTGTACTGAGCCATGGTCTTCCTCGATTAATGCGTTAATACTTTAATAATGTATTATTACTTTAATAATGTTTTTTCAAGTTATTAGTACTTTAATAATATATTTATTAATGTATTAATAATTTAATATGTTACATTATATATTAATTTTTACATTACATTATTGTAATAATATATTATTAATGTATTACTTTATTACTGTATTAATGTATTAATTAATATTGTATAAATGTAGTAATTAATTAATACAATATATTATTAATGATAAGTTGCATTATACATTAATGTAAAACTTTTATTTATACATTACATTAATGTAATAATGTATTACTACTTTTAGTAATGTATTACGACTTTATTAATGTATTATTTTATTAGTGTATTAATACTTTAGATTTAAGCTTGTCTAAAAAACCTTAATTTAAGAGCTAAAAATTAAAATCAAATATATTAATACAATAAGTGATAATAAATAATATATCATAATTAAATCTAAGTGTTGCTAATAGTATATACAACCTGAGTGGGCCTAATGGTTAAGAACATGTGTTTCCTCTTAAGAGGTCACAGGTTCAAATCCAGAAGGGGGTAGGGTATGTATACCTTCGTAGACTTTACCAGTCAAATCGTTGGGCGAAGGGGGGTCCCTTGTCCCACAAACAAGGGGGTCTCATACACCAATTTGGTGTGTTGGCTTGGCCGTGACCTTAAAAACATATTATTATTATTATTATTATTATAGTATAGAAGTATAAGAGTATATAAATTTAGGGTTTGGATGAATCATTTTAATTGTTTAATAGTGTTTTAAATTATGTAGTAGTTTATATATGCCTTTTAGGGTTTTGTGTTTATTAGGATTTTTTATATCATAGGTATAGTATTGATAATGTTAAGTAGATAAATCTAGGTGTTGTTAATAGTATATAAATCTAGGGTTTGGAAGAATAATTTCAATTGTTTGATAGTGTTAGGATTTTTTAGACAGTCGACCTGGCTTAAATCTAAAATTGTCCTGCATCTAAACTATTAATTGACTAAAGATCAACAAACTTTCAATTGACGATTAGTCCTGATGATGAATCCCGATTCGAATTCAAAACGTCGACGACGAAAATGACAACAACTATGGATTATCCGAAAAATACCTACGATAATTTAATAATGTTTTAATGTGTTAATACTTTAGTAATGTATTTATTAAAAATGTATTGATACTTTAATAATAATGTATTATTAATGTATTACTACTTTAATAATGTATTTACAAGTTTTTTTCTTTTTTTTTTGTAAATAAAAATAGATCCTTGTATTAGATCATCGTGAGTGTACACCTGTGCATCGTTTGGCAGCCACTTGTTCCGCCACAAAAGGGAAACCAGAGCAAGTGGCTCCAAGCGGTGATATGTCTAAAATGGCAGAGGTTTTGTTTACAAAAATTTACAAAAATTGAGCAAAAGATGGGAATTTCAACAAGGACTTTATTCCCGCTAGCTAGCCTAAGGCAAACTGCATTTAGAGTCGCCATTACTAAGATGGTTATACAACTGAAAAAAAGAGTAAACAAATAATCACTATTCATTCAGAAAATTGTAATTGAACCAAAGTCAGGGGTGGGCCGCGTCAAACCTTTGGGGAACCTGGATATCCCTGGGCGGTGTAGACCGGGACGAACTTTTGCTTGCAGGTGGGGCATTGTGCTTGTGGTGGGGTGTCTGAGAGGGCCTCGAACAAGAGATCCAGTCGCTGGTGGATTGTCCTTTGGCCATGCACCTACTCGTCCTGCAGTTGTTGGATGTCAAAGAGAAGCTCCAAGTGCTCCGCTGCCAGATGATAAATAATTGGGTTCTCCTCATCTCCTGCCAGTTGCCAGCTTGGGGGGATTTCCTCCTCCACTATGCAACCTCATTCCCACGAGCGAGGCTGAAAGTTTTGGGAGGTGGAAGGCCTTGGGAGGCTTGCCTTAGGGGGAGACCCTTCCGTTTTCACCAGGCTCAAGCCTAATTGAGGAGATGAAGGTGGCTCAACGTCATTTAACTTCGGGCCAGGATTCTGAAAAAGAGGGTAGAGCCTCCTCTTTGACAGTGTTGAGGATATCCTGTGAGGGCTGGGGTGGTGGAGGAGAGTGCTCAGTGAGGGACGGGGTCTCCAATTTGGGAATGTGAAGGGGAGACTAAGCTTGAGTCTGGGGCGGAGGAGAGTGCTCAGTGAGGGACAAGGTCTCCAATTTGAGAATGTGAAGGGGAGATTGAGCTTGAGTCTGGGGCATGCACAGGGTGGACTGAGTGTTGCTTGAAGGTCTGTGGGGGCAGCTAAAATGGGCAATCAAGGCTCGCTGAGAGGCTGTGAGCCGGTTGTCTTGGGTGTAGGCATTCTTGTTCTTAGAGGAATGCCTGGGCTTGCCTCGATCTCGTGGTATGATGAGAACCAGGGAGTGAGGGCAAGTGTGGTTGGGAGAGATTTAAAGGACGTGCAGGAGGCAAGCAAAGAGGCCAAGAGGGCTGAGCATCACTGCACAGAGGAGGAAGCTTGCAAATGACAGGTGAAAGTGTGCGCCTTGGTCGATTATAACGTCGCTGGGAGCCATTGATGCCATTGAAGGCTGACGGGACTGGTTCAGTTGCCTAGTACCAGTGGCCTGGTTGGAATGCTCAACCGTGAGCTCTTCCAAGCGCACTGAATTAATCTCCCTTATGGTGAACACCATGGGGAGTTAATAGCGTCAGGGGTGGCGGCTTGGGGTATTAACTCCCCTCGCCAGCTATGCCTGCCCCCTGTCTCCCTCCTTTCACCAAATGTCACCCCATCTGGGTATAATGTATTTACAAGTTATTAATACTTTAACAATGTATTTATTAATGTATTATTACTTAAATAATGAATTATTAATGTATTAATACTTTAGCACTTAACAATGTATTAATGTATTAATTAATTAATACATTCTATTTTTTTCCCTATTTTTAAGGTCAAGGCCAAACTAGACACCAAATTGGTGTATGCAACCCCCTTGTTTGTGGGACAAGGGACCTCCTCGACCGAGGGAATTAACTAGTAAAGTCTACAAGGTATACATACCCTACCCCCCTCTCGATTTAAACTTGTGACCTTTTAGAAGGAAACACATGTTCTTAACCATTAGACCCACATGTTCTTATAGTATTAATGTATTAATACCTTAATTTATACATTACAATAACCAAATAATGTATTTTTAATGTATTGATACTTTAATTTATACATTACAATAACCAAATAATGTATTGTTAATGTATTAATACTTTAATAATGTTTTACTAAAAACATTAAGTTCAATGTATTATTTTATTAATGTATTAGTACTTTATTAATGTATTTATTAATGCATTTAATATATTGTTCATGGATTACTTTATTAGTGTATTAATGTTTTAGCCTATATTAATTAATATTTTATTTTTAATGTATAAATAATTAATACACTACATTATTAATGCATTTAATGTTTTAATGTATTGCTTTATTAATGTATTAATATATTAATTAATTAATACATTACATTATTAATGTATCAATCAATTTATACATTACATTATACACTAATGTAAATTGATATTTTAATTTATACATTATTATTATTATATATTACATTAATGTAATACATTACATTAATAAACCATTAATTTATAAACATTAATATAATTCATTAATACACTATTATTATATATTACATTAGTGTAATAATTAATTAGTGCATTAATTATGTATTAATATTAATACATTAATGGTTGTCCCTAAGGCATGTCAGTTGTCAACTAGCAACAACCATTTTATAAAAGTGGTTGATATACGTTGATCGACACCATTAGTTTGAAAAGGTGGAAAATGAAGTTGATCAATGTATATCAACCACTTTTATAAAGTGGTTGTTGTTAGTTGTACTTGTATTAAAATTCCTTATATATTCAACAAAGTATTGTGCAAAATGAATCTAAAATTGATAGGTATTGTTTAGATCTTACTTTATGAAAAAAAAAAAAATTGAATATAAAAAAAAAAAGAAAAAAAGTATTGAGTAGAAGAGTTTTATATATATATATATATATACACCACTTTTATAAAGTGGTTGTTTCTAGTTGTACTTGAATTAAAATTCCATATATATTCAACAAAGTATTGTGCAAAATGAATCTAAAATTGGTAGGTATTGTTTGGATCTTAAGATATGAAAAAAAAAAATATTGAATAGAAGAGTCATATATATATATATAGGGATTTAAACAATAAAGTATGATCAACCACCTCGACATAGTGGTATGTTAGCGTGTGGCATATTGTAATGTTGATGAAAATATTATTAACATCAACATGTCACACCAAAGTTATAACTTAACCTAAANATATATATATATATAGGGATTTAAACAATAAAGTATGATCAACCACCTCGACATAGTGGTATGTTAGCGTGTGGCATATTGTAATGTTGATGAAAATATTATTAACATCAACATGTCACACCAAAGTTATAACTTAACCTAAAACATTACTAATTATCTAAGTTAAGTTATTGTTTAATTCTTGTGTTGACCATTGGAAAGTGTTGTGATCACATTTATTAATATTTAGTGGATATTGCAAGAATTGTAATTAATGGTGTTTATTAGATGTTGTCATGATATGTATGAGAGCTTATGCCACCACTTATTAATACTTATTGAATATTGTAGTGTTCACACTTAGTGGTGCCTTGTACAAACATACACACCCTCTTAGGGTGAGGGTGTGTATGTGTGGGTGGTGGACTAGGGAGAGGGTGTGCATAATGTGTATACATCGAGGGCACAGACACATGCATACTTCACCACCCACCCTCTAAGTGGGCAAGGGTGTGCATGTGCATGCAACTTGTGCATTGGTGTTACACACTCATGGACACCCTGTTCCCCAAGAGGGTGTGTGATGAAGATGTCCATGCACACTTTTGCACCCTCATTCAAGAGAACATGCATACCCTTGCCCCTTAAGAGCGTGGGAAGGGTATGCACACCCTTGACCCTTGAGAGGAAAGATAATGGGTAGTGGGGTGGTTAGGGTGTGCATGTGTGTGAAACCTTCAATGTTTTATGCAAATGTAACACTCAATGTATTATGTGTGTGCATTGGAGTTGCACAC